>JBBPSC010000332.1:0-20745 GCA_038093395.1 Baorangia bicolor
TGACAAGAAAAAACCGGTGCCCGATACTGTCAATTCGATCGCGCCGCTAGCTCAGGGTCGCTCCACCTCTTGGAGGGCATTTGAATGATCACGAGCGAGAACGCCAATTGTCAATGACACAAGGCCCCTTTGTCACGTTATCCACTTTTCCATAAGCGAATGCGCGGGGATCTCGCGCAGACACCCGGGAATGTTCAAGTTGGTCGCGGTGAGATCTCGGGACAAGTGAACAGAGTGTGTGTGTGGGAACCTGGTGCGAGGAATGGATTGATCAGAAAGTATGCGTATACGTACAAACCATGGTCCGGCGCACCTCGAGAAAAACAGTAAAAAAAAATAGGTCAGTCAAATTGCCTTGTAAGTGTGGGGGGACCCGAGATTCGAAAGGGCGTGCGATTGGACCGGACGTGGAGCGTATCAAAGTACTTTTGACCCACGGCGATGGTCGTTCTAGAGCCTATTTTAATTTGATTCGTGTATGTGGAGGCAGGTCGACTTAGACCCGCTCGGGCGCATCCACGGGCGCGTGTCAAAGTCACGTG
The DNA here is from genome assembly GCA_038093395.1 of Baorangia bicolor. NCBI lineage: Eukaryota > Fungi > Basidiomycota > Agaricomycetes > Boletales > Boletaceae > Baorangia > Baorangia bicolor. The sequence continues at coordinate 543 of JBBPSC010000332.1, forward strand.
GAAAACAACCTCCGAGTATGATTGCGCCTCTCTAATCCCCACCAACCCATCCTCCCACACACATACAACACCGACGAACATCATATGCAATGGTGAGGTACCATTTCACGTGTTGCGGTGCGCGGAGACGTACCTGGCCCAGAGCAACGCAGCCGAGCTCTTTGTATTGACCGGTTTTATTGCACAGCGAGACAGTGTCGTCGTGGGCGGATAGCTCGACACCTACACGCCATAACGTACATCGCTCGTCCAGCTGATCCCATCCGTCGGACCAACGTCTCTCTTACATACCCAAACCGAAACAAACGAGAACCCGTGCTGCGATGCCATGTTTCCAGAGCCCCAAATCGGCCCCCTCGACCAAGTCCACGTCATATCCCTGGACCCATTCCATGTGCCTGTCTCCAATGAACCCGTTGCGCACTCGCAAAGGTCCGTCCGTCGTCTTTGAACATGGTTCGGTGACTATACAGGGACCCTCCATCGGCGCGATCTGCCCCCCGTTACGGAAATGCACTCGGTATTCGCGCGCGAGGATGACTTGAGGCGGTGATGTGATACGAGATGGCATGTCTCCGTAAACTGCATTCTATTCGTTGCTCATGATCGAAAAGGGGACTTGCTGCGTCTTCCAAGCTCCGTCCACACGTAAATGGCGTGTTTGATGATTCATATGTTTGAGAAAATCGCGTTCATAAACGCGCGATCAACTACGCCCGCGACACTATTGTGCCGTTGCAAGCTTCGACGGACGAGATCACCCCACTGGACGAGAGTTGGATTCAAAAAGATGCATCGCCGGCGTAGTTGTACTTCCCATTTAGCGTTTGCAAAACATAAGGGCGTGGGATCGATCAATGAGATGCATATGCTATCAACCCAAGACTCCACTACTCCACCGACCAGCCCACCAGCGACACATGCGCTTTCGGGTACTGAGCTGTGCAACGTCGAGCCCGCTGACGATCATCGAACCGCTCCACATCCCACCATGCGGTCCATCGCTTCCGTCATTCATCTCTTCCTCCTCCCATACCAAGCCGGCACGGGTACCCAAGTTTAGAAAGTTGTCGCACACGTGTGGCGCAGTGTAATTTCCTACAGCAACGTACACACGCGCCTGGAAGGACTTGGCGAGAAGCGATGTTAGAGCTCGCAAGAGCACTTCGTGGGACGAATCGAAGTGCAATAAATCCGACATGATGACGGTGTCATAGCCCCAGAACGTGCTGTCGATGCGCTGCGAAAGATGCCTAGAACGAACGCGGAACGAAGAAAGCATGGAAAGAAAGAAAGAAAATATTTACAGCGGTGATCATGGTACGATGGACCGGTGTCACACCTACAAAAGGGGGGTGGTGTCCGTTCCCCATTCGTACCCTACGCAATGAACTTGACAAGGTGGTCGGTAATATGCTTGGTTTCTCTCGACGTTGGCTTTGAGATTACCAAGGATGCCGTCGTCTGGATAATCGGTCACGACGATCAGGGATGGCGGCTGGACTATGGTCGCCGCGAGTAGCGAGGGCAGTGCACACCCTGCACCAAGCTCTAAAACTGAAAACATGGTCAATAATTAAAAAAAGGCCGCTTTGGAACATCATTTTATCTGATCGGCTTACTCCGACGACCTGCAACTGGGAGGACCCTCCGTTCCACAAGTTCGGCAAGGACGAGCGCTGGCGAAAAGAGGTGATCCGCAAGCAACGTGTTCGCCTTTGAAAGGAGAGCTTGGCTCGACATGTGTACCTTTATCGAGTAACTCGGATATACCCACCTTTCCCTCCTAAGAAAACGATGACCGATGGGGAATTCTAGCCTCGATATGAAGCCAAGATATTCACCTTGGGAGCCACCGTGAGTCTCAAGGGGCCGTACTGGACGTACCCCGGGTCCTCGACCGTCTGACCCCCCAGGATCTCTAGCGCATCGGATAAGATATCTTCGACGTCTTCGTCCATCGCCGCAGCGTCGCCAAAGGGAGGGGGGAAAGTATGAAAAACCGCCACTTTCAATCTCCGCGATCTAACCAAACAATTCGACTTTTCACTCCGCGCAAGTGACGGCAACTCCGGGAAAATGGCGAGGGTTAAAAAACGCGAGGCTGTATGGCGTACATATGCCCTACAGCGTTTGGGGACGTGGTGTCTAGCGATGATCGAGCCTCAAAGCCATATGGACGCGCGCTGATCCCTTAAACCCGCCTCACACCACCATATTAATACGGCATGTCATTTCCCAGTCGTACGGGTATTACAAGGACGCCCCACTAATGGGAAAGAGCTGCTCACACCGAAAAAAGGTTGGGAAACTGAGGATCAAATATCCGTGTGTTTGATAATTCTTTCATCAATGTGAACGATGGCGATGTGGAACGCTGTGATTACAACGATATAAGCCGGATGAGGGAGCCGTCGTCGATGGATAGATTCGAGGACATCCGATGGTCGTGACCGTCTTGCTCTCGTGATTCAAGGCGTGTTCATCGATGGTCTTGGCCTCTGGGAAAAAAAAATACAAGGAGGTTGCCATAAACACCGGTTAGTTCGTTTTCATTCATGATCAGCGCTTGGACATGTGCCAAGGATCTCATCTCTCCTAGAAATGATGCCCGTGGTGTCTCAGCATCGTCTCTGATTGTCCGTTCATTTTCCATCCGAGCATGTGGGCGAACAGGTGCCTCATCATCCATCATCCATCGTTCATCGTTGGTGCCACCATCAGGCAGACAGCTTCGTAATTTCATTCCATCTACAAGAATTGACATGATGCCGAGCTTGAGGCTCAAACGTACATGACATGTTCGTCCGACCAGCAAGGACGCAGTGGCGGCGGTCGTCCCCGGCTGAGTTAGATTATCCATTGTCACCGTCCCTGGAATGCAGACGTCCTTGTTGTATTTGTGGGTCGTTCATCCATTCTTGTTCTCGGAAATCATCCTCCAGATTCGACGTGACAGCTCATTCAATCTGGATGACAGAGACACATACCTTGGCTGGGTTTCCCTCTACTCTGCAGCTAGACCGAGTGAGGGATCGTCCTGAGGAACGCTATACGATGTTAGTCACGCACGTCCGGCCACATGAGGCCTCCGTGGCATCCCACGCAGCAAGTCCTTCATCCAAAGAGCTAGCAGCACCAAAACCGTCGACTGAAAGAAGCCCGAGAACTGCCCCCTCTACAGCTCACAAATCCACCGCGGAAATGACCCGTCCATCGGAGAGGCCGCATCGATCATTGATCCCAAGAGAGGACTCTAAAACGCTCGCCACTTTTGTGGCACGGGATGAGTACATACAGTACGTTGAGCGAACGTGCGATGGAGATGATACAAACTTGGGACTTCATCTCCGTAGAGCTCGAAATCGAAATCCGGTACACCGAGGCGTTCCTGTGCCAGGGGAGCATGATAGGCTGAACTGGCTATGGGCTGTCCTGGATAAACGGCGAACCTCGTTACTGAACGGAACCGTTCCATTCCGCTGGGCAGCAGAAGGGAACGCGATCCGAGCATCACTCCCTTATTGCGCCGCTAAGGCCGCTTTGAGATAATCAGGTATATAAGCGCAGTGCGTGCTGGTATGTTGCTCACACATTTTCGGAAATGAGAATACTCGTTCTTTCCCAAAAGATGCGTTGCACGGGTGTTTACGAGCGTCGGCTGACCGGAGATCCCGTGTTTCGCCATGATGCATTTTCACTGAACGGATCCCCCCGCGCGTTCGCGCTGATAGAGTCGTTTACCTGATCCTGAGGAAACGGGATACCATGAGTGATTTTAGCCGCGACGAACGAGTCAAGCTGTTCACAACCCCTAGCCCACACACCTTTCTGCGCTGATCTCGTTCCCAGAAGGAATGGCGTTCAGAACATCAGAAGTCACCAAGGGCCAGCAAAGCAACCTAGCTCCGTCGGCAGTGTACATACCCCTGGTGATCCGGACAGCGGAGGGACAAAGAGTTCCGCAATCGAAGGCCCCAGCTCCTGATCAATCGCAAATAGTTGACAGAAACACAAATATCGGAGACAGCCGGCGAATTCTTACGAGAGCGCAGCGAGCCCACGTGGTGATGCATTTCTACGACGGTGGCGCGTCGTGCGATGGATCGAGCGGGAACGAACACGAAAACATGGCATCATACCGTACATCATCGTCGTCAAGAAAAAAAAAAGTGCCGTCAACAGGAGTGTGGCGTACCTCGTACACGTTCCCGTGTGTCATCATATTCACCGCCTAGTTCCCAGAGGAAGCTTGATTCAGCGTACACGGACGCCTTGATTTCTCAAATCACGGCATCGTCCATGGTCCGCTTGATCGGTTTACTATAGCCAGATCGGCGCTGGCGCTCCGTCCTTGGAAAGCGAGCTGACCAAATCACGGGAAGCTCTCGCTATTTCCAATTGCTCATTGCAACCAAGTCCTTTGAGCACGGGTTCCGCCGTGAAAGCGGGCATGTTACAGAGCAAAACCAAGTCAAAAGTATCCACTTAATCTCCGTAGAGCTCGAATTCCCAAGGCGTTCTTGTGATAGGAGCGGATTCGCTCAGCCAGATCCTTCGTAAGCGACAGGTCGCATAGATCTTTATGAAGGCGAGATGAGAATACGTCCCAGAAGGCAAGGGGACCTGGTTGGACGTCCCTCTTCTCTCCGCCGCGTGATGGGCGTCAGCAGATTCGCTTGATGACTGGACGTGCGCTAGTGAAGCGAACTGGGGGACGAACGTTGCGAGGTTAAGCGCGATGGTCGACCATGCGGTCAGAGGGTTCGAGGACGACGGCGGAAATGCGAGGGGAAGATGGAGCAATGGGGACGCGCCGTGATTACACACGAGCTTTGGCGATTCCTGGAAGCATTTCGCATGAGTGCATTGGTATTACAAGCGCGCACGTAGACGACGGGCAGCGATCAGATGGGGGGATAGGAATAGATCAAAAGTGCACCTGAAAAGTGGAACATCGGACGGTTCCTTGTCTGCCCGTCTTGTCAACTATGCCAACTTCGAACGACCAGTCTCTGCCCAAATTACGGACTTGAATGTGCAGCCACGGATGTTTCAATCCGAGCACTCGGCCGCCAGGAGACGCTTGCGGCGGAACCGAAGGAGGACAGTGAATGAAAGTCTTGCGCAGTGTCGGAGATTGGATGTGGAGTACGGTCTGGTTTAGTTCATGCCCTTGGCTGGTATCCGTATGTAGGTCATGATAGACGGATGGCGCCGTTATCAGAGCGGCCGGTGGAGGTGGTGCGGGAAGCGAAGTGGAGTCATTCAGAAGGTGGATGAAAGAATCAGAGGGTAGACTGCCGTCAACCTGTACTGAGAATAACCCCAGGGGATCGCTGCCTGTTGAGGAGAACAGCGAAACGACGTCGGGCTGGACAGATCTAGCAAACATACTGTTCGTGAACGGATTCTCCAGTCTGATCACGCCGCAAATGTGAGGTCTCCGAGTCAATCGGTGAGGGGACGTACTGTATTGCCTAAAATGCAGGTCTCACTCCTTAGCATCTGATACTATGAACGGCTTGTATACTATCACACAACATCACTGCGGGATGCAGGAGGTATAAAATACGGTAAATGTTAGACCAGGGCGATGAGGGCAATACGGTATCCATCAGTAAAGGCATAAAATACAGCAAGCAGCCGAGAAGAAAAAAGTCGCGCAGCATTCACAAGTAGGCTCTCACACTGTTCTTCAACACCTTCAACAATTCCCGTTTCCTGTATGGCTCATCGGGCAACTTTGAATCCCCATTCACCAGCGCCAACAAGTATCTGAAATCAGCCTGCGCAACAAGGGGAAGTCTCGACGCAAGCTGTCTCTTCTTGCCATCGATCCGGGCTTTGAATTGTTTTGCAAAGTCCTCCGAGACAACCTCGGCTCGCGACACAACTTCGGAGGGTACCCCTGCTAAGCTGGCGACATGGGTACCAAAGGAAGAGGAGGCGACACCGTCAACGAGTTTGTAGAGGAAGATGAGCTGTGCGTGGATTGGTAAGGTTAAGAAGGGGTGAGAGGGCATGGAAACCTACCTTTTGATGCTCATCATCGAGACTTGTCGACATGTACATATTTCTAATGTTGGGATGGTATGCAAAGTCATCCGTGAGTGAACCGTAGTGGGTGGCAAAGAATGCTAGAGGAAGTGTGCGTGTAGCGAGTTCGTGCAGAACAGCCTTCCCATGCAATCTATCAGCAAGGGGAACTACAGGACAGGTATTCACTTACACCAGCAATCGCCATTCCATCCTACAGATCGTGAGCGCAGAGTACACTTCGAAATCTTGGGAAGTAAGCTTACGTAGGTTGAGGTCCCTCTGCCCAGTTCTAGAGAGAGCGGTTAACGAAATAAATTGAATGTTTGTTCATCGTACCATCCAGAATGACCAGTGACCGAGGAGTCGCGTCGCGCAAAATCTTGCAACTATGCAGGCATCAGTCGATTATTCTCTTGCCACGAAAACTCATGAGAAGCTCACCATTCGTCCAATTCAACCTTGAAAGTACTCGCATTCGAAAACATATTATCATATGCCCCCATGCGGGTCAGAATTGCATCGACGGGACAAAGCCTGTTGGTTCAGATGAGGAGGTCCTGTTGATTAGAGGTATGCTACCGCGACCTACCGAGCCGATTGGGCAGGGACACGCATTCCTAGCTGTGCCATGATCTATGCGGGCAGTGAGTTTTTCTTTCACTACGAAGACAAACTTATTCATACAACACCAGTGGCTGTCATTCTCATAGCCTGAAAAAAATCAAGCCGATGATTCACTGACATTCTCACGGACTCACTGTAGACTTGCCACTATAGGGACAAATGGTCAGTCCAACGGTAGGGAAAAATGGGACGAGCAAACACGCACCCCATGTTTGGCCCTACGAACGAGCTTTAGCAACAGACAGTCATGACCAATAGATCCCAACGCACCGGTCAGCAAGGCAATCCTTCCTACATCTCCGCCGAGCTTAATATCGTTGGGAATAAAGCTTGCTTTCAGTTCCGCCAGGGTCGGGTGCCTCAGGTCTTTGAACTCAATAAATGCTGCATCTCCTTCCACGAACTCGGGTCTACAAGAAGGCTCGCCAATCGCAACAGAGGCCTTGGCTAGTGAGAACAAACAATCCAGTTCAGCAAGAACACGGACGGCTCGAAGCCACACTCCGCGGTCGGTATCAAATTCCTCAAAGAGCCGTCCCTTGAACTCTTTGACGGCAGTGGTGCGGTTTTCGCGTGCTTCTTTCAATGTCCGGATAGTCTGTTGCAAGGAGGGGACGACCCAGCGTTTGGCAGCCTAAGCAGTTCTGTAAGCGGGTAGAGGGCACAGCGGGACAGGAGACCCCACCTTAGTAGCGCCACTCTTCACCCAGTCGTCAGGAATATTTTCCTCGTTAGCTTTCGTTTGGACGAGATAGATTTCCTGTCGCCTCGGTATTAATAATTTCCAACATTATAATAATCAATACTTGCCTTGTTCCCTGTACCGCTGTGCCACCAAGACAGAGAACGTCTGGAGAAAAAATGTGAGGATCGATTCGCCACGGCATCCTGAGCTTACCCAAGTTTCTTCTCAAACTTCTTCAACTGCCCATCAAGTTCCTTCTCTAGGTCCGTGATTTCTTCCATCACACCATCATAAACGTCGTCCTTTCCGTCCACGGGAAGTAATTCGTCCGATTCTGGACCAAATCAGAATTCGATATCTCAGAAGTCATATTATGTACCTTTGTCGATGGTGAACCGTGACGTTACATTCTTCAAGTGAGGTGTAAGATCTGGCGCGGATCTCAACAAACCAAGTATTGTCTTGGATGCGAAAGACTCGGAGTTGTCTGCTAGGTTTGCAAGACCTTCATTGAGCCTCTTAAATGCCTGAGAACGGTGTTCACGTCAACGCAATAAATTCGACGGATGTGCGTAATTCACGTACAGAAAGCACCTTGGTGAAGTCCTTCACTTTGCAGTTTTTCGCGTGTATGCGCGAAACAATGCGTTCAAGATCAGGAAGGCCTTTCACAAGTTTAGTAAATTCCTCCTCAAATGTCCCATGGTTAATCAGTTCCTGAACAGCGTCAAGTCTGCCAAAAGACGGACATTAAGGGTACAAAACCTAACGAAACTGTGTAATCACCGATCATTGATGTCTTTCACATCACGCAAAGGAACACAAAGCCATATTCTAAAGAGTCTCTTCCCTATCGGGCGAACTTTACATCAAAGCATGAACAAATGAAAGCAGCGATGGACGTACCGAACGGGGTGATACACCTACTCAATAGTTTATGCAGCGACCCCTCATCTGTGCCTTCGTTATTTTGTAGTACCTGCTCAAACCCGTGAGCTGCTGCCAAGTGAAACTAACTTCATCCCATCACCTCAATGTGGCTAAGAGTTTGGCCGTCCAAAACCAGATTCCGTCCCCTTTTCATAGGGTCATAGATGTCGAAGTTCTTCATAGTTAACAAAGCTTTGTCGATATTAAGTTGGCGGAGATACCACGCCATCGCTCCGAGTGCCTCTATAGCGGGCCGACAACCAGCCATGTCTCGGATGCTGGCTGGTACAGCCTCGTTGAGTAAGCCATCCTCGTCCATGGATGTGTCCTCATCTCCGGAGAACATCTTGTTTAGCTCTACGAAGGTTTGCTCATACGTAAAGCCCTCAACATCACGAAGACTTGTCCAGAGGCACGATGACGGCAAGATAGCTTTCAGAAGGCGTACTGTTGCCACGGACAAGTTGCCCTTGGGGTGTACATTCCAATCAGAAACACCCCAGTAATAAACGTGGAATGAGTCGGACGCTACCTTGGTAAAGATAACCTCCTTTGGCCTTAGCTGCCTGATCATCGTCTCCAACTTTGTAAAGCAAACATCGTCGTCGAAAGAACTCAAGTTGAACTGTGACGTCGCACTATCCAACACACTAATACCAAAGCTACTACCTTTCTTGGTATCAAGATCCTCGCGAATGGAGATGCAATGGCCGGCTTGTTCGTCCGTAAGGAGTTCCTCGTCGACGAGGGTTCCGTTTGTATAAACTTTGTTGAGCTCTCTGTTGGTAGGTCAGCACCAATTCAAAGTTGACGTCGGGTGTAACATACCTCCGCACAATTTTCTCCTTGCCTTTGTCGTCAGTAGGTTTACCTTTCGATTTAGCCATGCGCATTTCTGCACCAAGAGCGGTCTCTGATTGATCAACCCGACCAACTTTATAGCCTACTCGCGGGTTTAGCCAATATTGGTCTGTTGGGGACGACTGTCTTCACCTTTTGCAAGAAATTTGCTACGTCATCACCAAATCCTCAGTAGTTATATGCGTCACTAAAGTAACACTTACGCGGCCCAGAAATTGAAGGACATCTCAGGAACGCCAACCTATAGAATCTCTTATGAAGACTATACGAGAATTTATCAGGAATCTGCACACCATTGACATCTTCACTCGCTGAGTGAGCTTTAAATCAAAGTCCCTGTGACCGATACGTGCATCTTCTTCATACAACTGCGGGCATGTCCATGTCAACTTAGATGAAGCACCCACACATGCCATACGCACCTCTAAGAATTTCCTGGAAATTAATGGGTACGGTTCAGCGATCCAAGGTAAAGGGAAGAAATCACTGTACCCTTTCTGGAAGAACAAGACCTTGAAGAATAGGTCAGTTACTCTGAAAGGTGGGGAAAGCAAGATGGAGTACCGTATCGTAATGATTTTGCTTGATCTGACAACATAAGCATCATAGCGTACACAGGCAAAAGTATTCTAGTATCATACCTCCCAGAACTAGGTGAAAGTTGTAGTCAGAGAAATACATCATGTGCTCTTGAAAGTGACCTACCTGCTTTTCAAACGGTGTGAATTCAACCCATGCTTTTTTGGGGATGTACAGAGTACGGGGATCGTACCCGGGTTCACCTGGACGCACACCATCCTTCTACAGACGATGTTAGGTAGAAAAGGGCCCTGGGGCGGAGAAGACTTACATCTCTAACGTCCGCTAAGAAACCGAATGGATCCTCTGCGGCTTTCTTCTCAGTTTTCTTCTCCTGAGTGCGCTGCTCAGCCACAGTCAAGAAAAGGGAGGTCGTATTGCCAGCACTGAGATTCTCTGCGTGCGCCTTTTTGAGGGTGGGGCGTCTGGGAGCCGATTTTTTTGGCTTGGGTTCATCCTCGGCCTCGTCCTCACCCTCGTCGTCACGATGGGAGGAACGTCCAGATGACCGTCCGGAGGTACTCCTTCGGGACGAAGCACGAGATGAAGAACGGCCGCGTGGTTCCTCATCAGACTCGTCAGGGACGATAAAATCGTCGTCGGCTGGAGAACTGGAGCGGGGAGGACGTGCTGACAGATGAAAATAAACATGACACAAATAGCGGAGCGCACAGACAAGTACACACAACGTTTTACCGGGGACTTCTTGAACCTCGACAAGCGCGATCCGAATGAAGGGACGTCACCTTGCTCTTCGTCAGAGGACAGCACTGACATGCGCGGCTTTTTGGTTCGACCTGGGGATATGTATCCTGTCAGGTACACTCTCTGAAAGGCACCAAGAAACATTAACCTCGGGAAGGGGATGACCTATCATGATATTCAGGAGAAGAGGTGCGGTATACAGGGGACTTGCTGAGGGTGGTCACATTTTCATTCTGGTCGTCGTCGGAATCTGCGATAACGATCTTGCGCTTGTGGCGCGTCTGAGAAGTGGAAGTGAAACTGGAGCAATGGAATAGGAGAAATTTAGCGAGCTTACCGACTTGGCCTTGGTTGAGGACTTGACTCCCTGCTCGTCCGAGAGCATGTCCACGTCGATGGGCTCGCTCGTTGGAGGGCTGTCTTTGATACTGCTCTCGAGGTCGGATGACGCGGAACCACCCGCCAGTTGGGAGCGCACAGGTCTTGATGATACCGACTTGGATGCTGGAGTAGACGCTGGAGCGGACGCACCAGTCGGCCTTGCAGGTTTGGCACCAGGCTTGCCAAAGAAGTTCATAAGACTCTTTTGTTTCATGTTCTCAGACGATATCCGTTTTTCTGGGGCTTTCTGTGGCGACATGTTGGACGTTGAACGCGACGATGAACGCGCTCGAACGCGATTCATGATGCGTCGCGTCGTTGTGGCGCATTGTGACATATTTGCGCAAGCCAAATATATATCATATCTGGAGAAAATAAAAATAAAACATTATTTTTGCATATTTTTGATGTAAATTTAAACAAATGATTGTCGCAATGACAACAAAATTTAAACATAGCAGCGACGTAACGTCCCTCGAGGTTACACCTGTCATCTGTCGCTGTCACCTCTCTCCACCCCCACTTTCGTTTGCCCGACTGTCCTTTATGCTTGCGCTCGTCCCCGTCCTCCCCTTCCTCGCGTCGCTGCTGCCCACCGTATTTGCCACTCAGGGCGCAACTTGGTGGGATCTTATTCTTCTTCCGATCAATATTATTGGTTGATTGATAATCACTTTTTCGCCGAACACAGTAATACCACCAGTCATTGCTCGTCAGACTACCCCTGCTGCAGTAAGTTCTATATCTGATATCATTTTTATGTACACCCTTCACAACCAATCAGGCGAATATGGCTTCTGCGGAAATGGCTACGTCAGTCCAACCGATTTCTCTCTAATTTGCTATGCTGATACGCAGTAGTACTGCCTAGGAGGGTGTGATCCCATTAGCTCCTACTCCCTCACCTCTTGTTCCCCCAATCCCGTATGCCAGAGTGCCAACGTAAGAAAAGCACCTAACACGATCACCCTGCTACTCACCTTCACTACTTAGTATACTCTCTCCGACACCTCTCGCATCCTTTCCAATTATACCTACTTCAATGGCAATGCAAGCGAATATGGTACATCCAATTTAATTCCATAAAAAATAAATTCACACTACTTTCATGCAGACTGGGTACTCCAGGAAGGTTCCGTCCTCAATACGACCTCAGAGGGGGCGGCTGCCATTGCCCTCACCCTTACCGAGCAAGGTGGTGGTAGTTTGCTGTCTTCCACCCGCTATGTCCATTATGGCCAAATCACTGCTCGATGTATGTCCACTCCGCCCTCTCTTCCATCTCATCTGACTCGCGTTTCCCAGTGAAAACCGGCCGTTGGGCTGGTGTTGTCACTGCATTCATCACCATGAGCAGCATCAAAGATGAAATCGATTGGGAATTCCCGGGCAACCAAACCACCCAAGGCCAATCTAACTACTTCTGGCAAGGCGTGATCCGTAAGCTTGCCAAACATCCCCTCTCGTCTGTTCACAAACGAACCTCGTAGCTTCCGTCACCAACGGTGTCGTCGAGACCGGCCTCACAGATACATACGCCAACTGGCATGATTACACCGTGCGTCCCTCTTAATATGCCAACAATGCGTCGTGATCCTAACATCTACCATTAGATCGACTGGCAACCTGATTCCCTGACCTTTCTAGTTGACGGCAACGTCACGCGGACCGTACTAGCTGTTGATTGCATTAACAATGTTACCGGTGTCAGCGAGTTCCCAAACACTCCCAGCCGCATCCAGCTCAGGTAGAGCTTCCTAAGAATAGATTGGCTTGGTTGAAACTCACGACTGATCGCATAGCATTTGGCCCGCGGGTATTTCCTCAGAACCTCAAGGCACTATTCAATGGGGTGGAGGTATGATTGACTGGAACAACTCCGATTATCTTTCAGCCGGTACGTTGCACCACCCATATTTCCTCACCAAGGCTCACGATCGGCCAGGCCACTTTTATGCCCTCTACCAATCCGTCTCTGTGCAATGTAACGACACCGCGGCCCCTGGTCCTGGAATTACATCATACGTCTACGGTCCCAACTCGACACTCGACACTCCGTCCATCGCTTTCTCCAATGCTTCAACCTTGATTAACGGCGCGAGCCCTTCCGGTGTCAATGGCATGCATGGTGTCCTCGTAGCTGGTGTCCTAGCTATCACGCTTCTCGCTCACTTTTTCTGATGTACTGACGTCATGGATGAATCTTTGATCGAGGGCACACATCACCTCGACGAGATAATCTAGTCGCTCTCGTCGCTTTCCTCCTATTACCCGAGCCCTGCAGACGATAAAAGCACAGGCACTTTTTTCTTCTTGGTCGGCCAGCAGTGCAACTCTTTTTTGTACCTTTTACTTTTGTGACAGACGCTTGTCTGCATCGTCCATTTTGGTGGACCATTTTTTTTTCTTGTCTGCCTGCGTATAAAATCGTTGATGCTGAGCGAGTGATGTCAGTGTGTGGATATTTGAGTTTTGGAACGATCGGGGTGCATGGGGATATCGATGTCGATAGCAAGCGCCGACATGAATTCCTTTAGCAGACAGGACGAAATCGGCCAGACATCTCACTTCACTGATGCCTATGCATGCATCAGTACTAAAATGCAGCCCTGCTTCGCAGGCAAAAAGATAGATACTTACGAAGATCCGCTGACCACCCACGTACCCCAGATTGTCCAAGCTCATGTTCCGTTGCGGTCCAGTCAACGACTACTGGACCGCAACAGAACACAGGCTTGACTGTACACCCCAATGATAAACCAACATCAAGTGATGTTCTGTGAGTCAAAGAGCGGGTGAGGCGATGTGGACGACTCGGCCTCACGTATCCAGAACAATACAAGCATACATACAATTAAAAGGCACAATCATTTATACAAGTGCACAGTCCCCGATTTATACAAGAGAATATACATGATCCCATATTATCACACCAAGAAGGTAATGTAGTGGGCGGAATCGGGCTTCGCGACGAACGAGGTGACAGCGAGGTTTTTCCAATTTTATGGCGGCGAGCATGAAAGCATCTTGACGGAAATGCAGGATTCTGATGGCAATGCTCCATAGCCCTAAGCATACGAGGTGTAGGTGTTTGCACTGCTGAGAGACGAATGTGATGTGTGCGAAGGCCTGAGAGGACGACCATCATGGCTCCAGCTAAGATCATGTCGAGAAAAGGATCGTTAACGTTAGTGTGAATTACTTACGTCGAACTCGTCGCAGAACTAGACCTGGAAATAGCATCCGTTATATAGGGCCTCATGTGCGTTGGAAAAGGCTGTGGAGCAAGAGGGGCGTCGCTAGGTAGTCCACTTGGGATTGCTGCGCCATAGCGAGAGTTGTACATTTGATCTCCCGTGGGGAAGCGTGAGCCAATATTGAAGGGAATGGCGAATGGGTTGAGACCGATATCAGAGGATTTTCCGTGCCCCAAAAGTGGCCCGGAGAGGAACGGAGAAGGCCTTGTTGGCGTCGGCGTGCCTGCATCGCAAATATAGTGAGCCCCGATAGGGTGTCCGGCGTATATCTGGAATTGTAACGCCTCTTTTGCTTCCCGAGCGCTCGAAACATTCACGTATTCAACCGTAGCTGTAATGGTTGTGTCTAGAGAACTGACAGGCGACGATCCGAGAATCTTGATATCTTTGATGGGCCCAAAGGGATAAAAAAGTGGGTGTAAGTCTGAGACCTGTGGGAACAGTATGGTAGATAAATTGGACACCAGTAGTTTCGAGGTCGGTATGTGGGTAAACTCCCAGCGATTGTTTATCTGGTCCTCTGATACGCCAGGGATGGGATAAAGCCCGTCGTGTTCAGAAATAGAAGGTGTGGAGATGGCGAGCATCATCGTGCGATCCGCTCCATCCAGGAAACCTGTATAGAAACCAGTTAGGCAACGCTGAATCATACAGTACTGGGCCACAGGACCTTGGGAACGTTGGACTACCGCCCACGAGACATCAAGCATATGTCCCCTGAGGAGAGTATTAAGGAGGGATTAAATGACAAGTAAGTTGAACGAGAACTTTATCTGCGTGCGCGATAACGTATCCATCGCTGCCTTGGCTTCTCGATGGGTCGACATTACAACAAAGCCACGCCGGCGAGAAGCGCTGTCCAAGGTGGCCAAAATGACGGCGTGTGTCACAGTTCCATAGGGTTCAAAGATCTTGGCAAACTCGGACCTAGGGATGAACATGGACATTGGAGATTATACGTTCGCGCGGACAACTGATCTCACTTTGTGAGGTCGAATGGCAAACCGAGTACGTAGAGGTTCCGACGCAGGTCTCCGTTCGAGGGAAACGTACGGGGGTTCGGTGCGGACGGACAATAACGTAAAACAGAGCTTTCAAACGCATACATGAGTCAGTTCCGGCAGGACGCTCCGAACCGAATACTTGCTTTTGGTTTTCAGCGCTCCGACCGAGACCTTCCTGCGAGTCCCTGAGGAAACCGAGGGAAGAGATGTCGTCACGTGTAGTGTAGCTCATTCCCTTGTTCGTATCAGGAAGGCGATCTTGAGGTTGTCGGAGCTGGCCTAGAGACAAGATGAGCCCATCGATTAGCATCAACTATCACATCTTCATCTTCTCACCACATGTATTGACATTGGCTTCCAGACCGAGGACTGCATTGGTATTTCATTCCAAGATGCGCCCAATCATTGAAGCTTACCGCTGTGCGTTGTTTGGGCGAGGACATCGGAGTGTGTGTCGCGATTCATTTTCTAGGATCGCCGAATCAAAAGAAAGAAAGAGAATCAAAACAAAATACACAGTTGTGCTGAAGAAACTGAGCGGGACTGATTAAAGGGCGTGAAGCAAACTAGGAGACGACGAGAACAAGAACACGCGGGAACTTGCCCGCACAGTCCCACCCTAATTTATCCTACGCGTCGAGGTCACGTGCAGTTGATTTTTCACAGAGCTGATCCAGAATTGTGATTCGGTGTCGGACCCCTGACCGTTGTTGGCCGCATTGCACACCCCAATCAGATTCTTCCGCCAGGTAAGACGCCACGACGATCTCGTCTAGCCCCTTATCTCGCGTATATCTTGAGTTTAAACAGGGCGTAAGAGCAGCATGTCTAGTAGGAGTCTCTTTTATTGTTCATCACTTCCCCCATCCACGCAGGTGGCGCTGAGACGTGCCGGGTACGAAACGGTCGACGAACTTTCGGGTGTCTCGGCAGAAACCTTGTCCAAAGGTGAGAGCGTCCAGCCTGGGCGCATAGTATCGCCTGACCCAATTTCCGTGTTGGTGACACTACTAAGAACTCGGCATCGATATCGCGGACTCCCAAGCTTTGATCAGTGCGACGCAAACTCCAAAAGGAATACCCTTGAGCCAGTCGGTAGCCTCGTTGTCTCGCACAAATCATTTGAAATGCAGCTGCCTCGCTGTGAATAAAATCCTTGGAGGTGGGGTCCCACGAGGCCACATATTGGAAATATCAGGTCCCCCAGGCAGTTTCAAAGAATCTCTTGCACTAGATTTCGTGCGAACGTTTGCTCAGGCTGACGAAGGTGTTATATTCGTAGGTGAGGCACTTTGTGATACCTCCGCTCCCGCGGCGCTGAGTCGTCACATGCCAGATATGCAAGGCATGACAAGCCCAAAGGCCATTTCCAGGGTGCTCGCAGGTAATTCATGTGCTCGTTTGATGCAAGGACGGGTAGAAACGGGTAGAAAATTCTCCCACAGATACGGCCTCGTCCTACAGTCAAGAACTGATACGCTATGCTCGGCTTCACACATTAAAGGACCTCCTAATATTTATGCACAACCTTCTTACGGAGCTCCGCCCAACAGTGGGTATTCCAAATTAACAACCACCTTTTAGCGAGCTGACTAATGGAAGACGGGACTGCTCGTTTTGAATTCAATTTCCTTTCCCTTTCAATCGCATCCGGACCTTCCTTCGTCAAGGAGGACAGCATTACTGGGTGTCATCCGGAAAAACCTTCTTCAAGCATGTGTATCCAATAACTTGACTGTAGGTGAATGTGGTTTCCCCGTCAGAGTAAAGCATTTACGTGTTCACCAGATCGTCGTTACCTCGCAAATGGCAACAAAAATGCTGAGTGCAGACGGATCAGCGGCCACTTTCGACACTGGAGCAAAGGCCGTCATGATGCCTCAGCTAGGTTCTTATCTCTCAATCGATGCGATGCAGATCACGGGCTGAGGCAAGCTAACTCAGGACCTGACTACCTGCCTTCTGGACGATCATATCGTCTCGTGATCATACCACACACAAGAGTGGCAGGGTAATGTGACTCCACTTTAATTCAACTATCGTGTACTCATTCCATTCCAGAGTTGTACGCCTTCTCTCCTCCCCAAGTGGTCGGTGCGCAGATGACTCCTCACAAGAGGATTATGCGCTGGTGAGTACAATTACCGTGTGACATGCCAACCAATTGATGCATGGAGCGATCTAGGGAGGTTCATAGCGGACATGGAATGGTTGGATTGATAGAGAGGCCCTTTTCGGGATCACAGAACTATACGGTCACGAGGTCCTCCCGGGTAACAATGTCTTTTGGCGTGATGATCATATCTAGCTTCCAATCGTGGTCTGTCACTGGGACTTGTCCTGCCTCCAGCAATTGCTGCTGGAGAGCCAACGCAACTACACATCTGCGTGAGCATGATATTGAGAGAACGTAATAATGAGCTACCTAAAAGAGGTCGTGGTCGTTTGGCGGCGCCGACATAGGAAGAGAAGAAGCGGTCATAATAACCTTTACCGTGGCCTAAACGTGATAGAGATGAATCGAACGCGACGCCTGCCAACGGGTGGGTTAAGGGGCGAATTCAATTACCACCCTGCCTCGTGGAAGACGAGGCCGTAACACTGACCTGGCAGGATGATCAAGTCGAGGTCTTCACAGGACACATCCGAGACTGGTAAGAGACGCGAGATTCAGCGCATCGATAAATTGTTGGCGAACTCCGTCGGTAAAGTCACATACCACTCTGTCGTTTCCCGTTTCCCCATTCTGCCGTAGGCTCAGGGATGCCCCACAAGCCGGCGGGGAGGGTCCGAAGGTCCTCGTCATTGTACAGCCTCACAAAATCCATTTGCCCATCTTTGGATACAAGGGTCGGCACAAACAACTTTTTCTCTGCCGTTGGTTTATACCACGAGCGTCGCATGGACGTGAGAAAGATGCCCCCGTACCATTGTCTGCCAGGATATCTGATATCAATGCCGTTGTCTGCACCTCTGCAGTGGGCATGCTCAGGTAACAGCTAATCGTCTTGGCACGCTTGTAAGCCGGAAGGGCGACGACCCTGGACACGATCGTCTCTGCTATTCAGTGGCATCACCCGAATCAGTCGTCGACCCGCAGAACGCGTGAATCCGGTAGTTACATTGAGATTGCAAGTCCACCTGCGTGAGATCGCGAAGGGTCTTGGACATGGACGTCCGAAGAGCTTTTTTAGCGGATTGGAGGGCCGTGATCGACATCGCGGGGTGTTCTGATGAGAGCCAGACTGGTGGGTGGGAAGCCTGGTGTACTACTCGACGACCCAACAAGTAGCCATAATTAGTTGTGGGATCCGACAAGGTGGCTCGGGAATTGATCGTGGCATGTCAGCTCGCTGAGCCATCCTTGTCAACGACCGCCACGGGGGTTGCGCTGAACGTCAAGCTGGCACATCCAAAGTCGACCTCAAAAAATGAAAGGATGCAATGGGCGGGGCCAACGTCGCCCGTAGCACCTCTTGCGCGAGCTCCCACCGAACCGCCGCGTGAACACCGCAGTCGGGCCCCCGAGTTTTACGGGTTTGTCGGTTGGTCGTCTACTTGCGTTTTATTCGTCGTCTATGTTCTTTGGGCGCTCCTCCCAGACGAGTACATTCTCTGGCTAGGCGTTAAATGGTACCCAAGCCGGTGCGCACATCGCATCATGAAAAAATTATTATCACTCATACAGGAACAGCGAATGGTCGTTGCTCCTGCCCGCATACTCCATTGTTCTGGTCCTCCTCACATACTTTGTGTACTTTTCCCTCGCAATCGCCCATACCCCTTCATTTAGTGACGTTAGCGCAATAGTGGGTGAGACTCGGACAAGCACTTTGCACAAATTGTGGTAAATTCGTGAGCTAATCAATTTGCCAGACGACAAGGGCCACTTTCCAGGGCTCGTCACACCTAATGCGTACCTCAAGCATGCCGATACAACCATCGTTCCAGAATTATATGATATACCCATTGGAATCGTGAACCGTGTACTGTACGGCCCCAAGATAAATGTGATACACGGGCGGTCTCGTTAAATACGGTGAAATAAACGCAGAGCAATGCGGCGTGTTTAGTAATTGTCACAGCGGATACCTGCCAAGCTGGATTATAATGGTCATATGGTTCAAGAAATCATGGGTGTGAAGCGTGACATGGAGCGCGTAACCATCGAACTGTTCCAGCGTTTGTCAGGGTGTCCGTCAACCTCATCGTGAGTGTTCCCTATAATTCGGGTAAGTGCCGGGGAATTCATCCGTGCCTCTGTTATAATCGCTCTGGTACTGGTGGACGTCGGCGACGCTCGAAGACGCAACTTCATCGTAATCATCATCGGAACCATTCGACAGAGTGGACGACGTCCCCGAAGATATGCTGGCTTGGAACGTGAGGCCGGTACGTGAATCACCATCTATCGCTGATGACGACGACCCTTGAGGACGCCACTCGCTCTCGTGAGGTGATAGGTTGTGAGGAATCCATCTATACCTTGACGGCTGCCTTCCTGCATCATGGACCTGCGTTATCATCGGTTCTTCGAACCCGACCGTAAACCGGGGGATGGAAAGGGCGTCCGGCGACGACGGATTTATCCCGTGGGTACGTAGGTGTCGTTTCGCGTTCGATCGGACTGCAAAGCTTTTTTCACAGTTTGCTACAATGCATTTATAGGCTAACCACAAGAACGCTTAGCAGGTTACTTGACGACGATGGACAAAACACATACGCTTAGCTCCGGAATGGGAATTCATATGCGTAGCCAAGCCACTTGGCCGAGGAAACATCTTCTTGCATTGTTCGCACATGTGCATTTTCGATTTCTTGTTCTGCTTGGAACCGGAGGTTCTCTGGTCGCCGACATGAGCGTTCGTGGGGCTGTGTGGCGATGGGGGTGGGTTGGAGGTGGGCACCGGCACGCGGAACTGGCTTGTTCTGATTACCTTTTCCCTGTCGCGCTGGAGCCTCATGCTAGGACCCTGCAACCTTGTGCCTCCGTAAGAGATCGGAGACGGGGACGGGAGAGTCGAAGAAGGGGACGGGTGCGTGACCTCTGGCTCGTCGTCCGCAATGATGTTCATATCCAGCAGACTGCGCAACAGAAAAGGTTGGAGCGTGCGGTATCACGCTTGGTTGGGGAA
>JBBPSC010000333.1:0-20662 GCA_038093395.1 Baorangia bicolor
CTGGCTGGCTACGGCGGCGGACCGATCGGCGGCTACTTGTCGAGCCGCCTGTATACAACCTGCTGAGCAGCCACTGCCAAGACATTTGTTTGCAGTGGTGTATCGGACCGCTGTCCGGATACCTCTTGGTCGAATGCATGTGCGGTGACCGTGAGTACATGCTGTTGCTTCGCAAGTGCCTGCAGTTCCGGATCATGCTCGTTGGATGTCGTTGACGCGATGACTTGAGACTGAGCTTCCTGGGCAACTCGTTGAGCGGCTGTTGTCAGTACTTGCATGACTTGAGCGTCGTGACTCGCAACCGGAGGAGCTATGGACGATGTTGTCGCCGATCTCAGTGACCTAAGATGATACTTTTCGTGAGCGTGGTGGCAAATATATCAATGCGAACTGACCTAGGTGGTGTTAACTGGGAGGTACTCATGTCGCTGGATATACGCCTGGTCTTGTGGACGTCACCGTTCATGGAGCTTCGCCTGGGAGTGGGGAAGGAACCATCGAGAGTGGAGACCGGGGCAATACTAAGGTGAAAGCTCTGTGCGAGTTGCTCCTCGATACCGTCTTGCATGTACTACGAGCGACGTCAAGAGTTGATAGCACTTGTGAGAATGGAAACCTACTCTGGCCACCACCGTAATCTCACAACTTTCTGCATCGGGTGGCGGTGTTCCTTGTAAAACGTCATCCTCCCATGATAGCCATGATGGAAGAGACGGGGAACTATAGGTGACTTGTAGGTTTGTCCGCGACGCTTGTGGATCCCAGATACGAGGTGCCCAACTCCATCGTAGTCCCACATAAGCTACGCTTGGTGGTGATCCAGCAACCCGACGGTGGAAGGCTCGGAACGTCCATCTCCCGTCTGGGCGTTTCCTTGCATCTATATTCCAGATGTGGTTGCCTTTTGACTTCGTCTTCTTTCCTTCTTCGTTGAAGCGGGAGATGTACGGTTGGTTCCAAAGATAGGTTCTAATCTGTGACGATCTCAAGGTGAGAGCTCGGTTCGGGACAATGTTGGAGGTAAGTTAACCTTTTTCATGGGAATTTTATCCTCCGGATAACCTTGCCGAGCAAGCTGCAAAATCACAGTCAACGAGGGACTCATTGATCCGGATAGCCTGGGAGGCTTGCCTCTTCTAAAAATGCGTTCGTGAACGCTTGTATCCGGAATTTGAATGGGCGAAAATCAGGAGACTCGTCTAAACGTTGCATTTTTTTGGCCATCAAGGTTTGGTGTATCGGTTCTCCTTTAGCATCTGTCGCGTCCACTGCAAACCCGGTGAGTCAGCTGGACAATGATTCGTACCTGTGTGCTTACGATTGGAGCAAACGCTATTCAAAAATTCAAAAAAGATACGATCCACTTCCGCACGGTACTCCTGCGGTACCTCATTTGCGTGATTCGAAGTGGTCAGATTCTCCATAGATTTTCGCGTCAGCAACACACTCGAACGGCTGTTATGGGTAGCGACAGGTCGGGGTGCCTGGGCCTGCGAGGAAATTCTCGGGTTGTTTCCGGAAGATGACTCGGGACTCTGTGACTGCGAGCAATCCCCACCGTCTGAGTCAAAATCGTTCTCCCCTTCCTGGGACGATGTGGGACTGTGGGCAACCTGCTTTGCCGCCAATGTAGAGAGAGAAGGTTGGAGAAAATCAAGCGCTCCGGTGACGGAGGGCACTTCAGGTAGACCAAAAGCAAAGGAGTTGTTGCTCGTGAATGAACCTGAGCGTGATACTCGGCCAATTGGCGGGCTGATACCCGCTCCCCCTACCGTGGTTGGAAGTGATTGAGGAGATGCGGTAGCAAATGTTCCAGTTGACGAGAATGGCAAAGGGGATAAACCTGTGCTTGTGCTGGGTATGGATTGAAAACTAATGCCAGTAGTAAGTGAGCTTCCCGAGAGTGTGTGCTGATGAGTCCTTGGCGGAATGATTGCAGTTCCATCCGACCACGATGTTCGAACTGGAGGGGGGAAATGACCTGGATGGACGACGGTTGACAACAAAGGAGACGTGGAAATGAAGTCTGCAGATGTCGTAGGGGCTGAGGTAGCTGGGATGGGGAATCCCATTCCTGGTACAGATGGTGTCGTTGGTTGATGAGAAAGCACATTGAATGCGCTGTGTGGCAAACCGGCGGAACTTGTCGGGCGTGAAGCAGGCTCGGCAGGAGGGTTGGGTGGAACAAAGGGAACGAGCGAGGGAACGTTAGTTGGCACCGGCTGAGGCATGACATGAACTGTATCCTCCTGGGGCTCCATTTTCAAAGCCTTGATAACGCGATCACCGGCCATGGATGATCCGCAACGCTTACGGGACAAATCGGAAGTATCTGATATGGTTTGTGGGTCCACCACACTCAAGTCTACGTGGCCCGAAGAAAAATGCAAAACAGCCTGTCCGGTGTCCTGCCCGGTAGTCACTGCCGGGTGACGAGGCGGAGAAGAAACCCCTGCTGTAGAGCCGGGTTTTGAAAGACCCGAAACAGCCAAAAAACGCCGGGGGGAAGACCTCCGAGAGTTAGGAGGTGGGTCTGTTATTTGTGTGGTAGCAATGAGTTCTGAAACTAAAGCGATGGTCTTCTTGAGTTCGTCAATCCTGGCATTTGCTTCCAAACCCTGTCCCAGTGAACAAGCAGCACTCGCGGAGTGGGCTGTTTGAGCAATGCTGCGTGGCACAGCAATCTGAGCGACTGCTCTATCACCGATAGCATCCATGGGTACTTACTTCTTCAACATATCACCGACGACCATGAGGTGCGGATCGCTGGGAGTATCTGGGGAACTGTCTCTCCCCTCTAAGCGGGAATCGACCATGTCCGGGGGAGGGAAGATAAAGCCAGATTCCTGGCCCGAGGGCGGGGGGGCGCCGCTGAGAGGGGAGAATCCCAAATCGGAGGCTGAGTTGACGAGGGTGCTCGAAGTGGATTCGACCGCGGAGACGGGGGTGGGCAGGGTCATTGCGGACACCACAGAGGAGGTTACGCTGGACATGACAGGGGCGGAGGCCAAAGAGAAAGCGGAGGGGATACCAAGCAATGCGGGCGACTGGGAACTGGAACCTGAGCTAGTGCTCTGTGGTGACAGGTGGCTGTCTAGCTGAGAAGTGGTACTGAATCGGACAGATGGGGGAGACATAAAACCGGGTGGAGGTGCGCGAGAGTCCATTGAAGTTACAACATTGTTCGGATCTGGGGGTAATGAGAGGGGTAAATGTGAGGGATCCACTGTAGGGTTGAATATTGGGAGGGTTGATGGAGGGTTAAGAGAGTCTTTTGATTGTGAGTTGAGGAGAGAAGAAAAGGAAGGGGCAGAGGGGGAGTGTATGGGAGATGTATCCATTTGGACATTTACGTCTGAAGACATGGAGAAAAAGATAAAATAATAAAAAGGAAGGACGCGCCGCAGCTCAGCGTCGAGCAAGCCGAGGACGAGGAGGACATGCAACTCGCCTGCAACGTTCAAAATTGGTCACATAAATTCTGTCACAGGCACAAAATCAAGCATCAAAATTGAAAACATTTTCCCAATCAACTTTGCTCGACCCTTTTCGGATATTTCATATCATTTAAATATTACGTAATCTCTCAACATTTGCCACATTCCTCGGAAAGAGTTAATCCGCCACCCAACCACCACGTCGACAGTCGGATCTACACATATTTAGAGTAGCTGTGCACAATACTATACTCTCAGCTGAGACATACAACCCCGCCGCCTCACCCGTCCCATGCTGCACAGCGTGGTGAATCAATCAGCGCATGCCCTCACCTCGCCATCCAATCACCACACACTAAAATGCGTAACCTTGCTGTGACGCCAGCTCCGGTTGCCATGATCAATACCGTCTGCCACGTCCAGGGGATCTTGACCGATCTCGATCTCTTCGTCGATCACTGCCCCCATATTTCACCGTGAATACCTCAAACACTGCACAATGCACAACCACTCACTCATATCGAGAAGACGAGTGTCTCTCGTACCCTCTGTCACGCTCCCGGTCCCGATCGTCACGTGAAAACCGGTGTTCCCCTCCACGTTCACTTCCTGCCCGTGCCGACCCACTCCCTGACACCCCTGAAGGGGCAGCGGAAGACGGAGGCGCCATCTTGCGCTTCTCTCGGTCTTCTCGAAATTTGGAAAGCATGTTGCGCAACTCATGGTAGCCCAGATGCATCTGTCAAACACGTGACATCACTTTCAAATCCTTCCGTCCGTTCATACGGCATACCTTGCCTCCAAAGTGGTCGGCCAACCGCCGATCGGAGTCCAACACGGACAGATAGGCACCGCAGACATCACAGACACGAAGCTTTTGATGCCCAGAAGCGCCAGAGGTGTCCGTGAGTTGTTGAAGCTCTCGCTACGTACCCGCCAAAACGTCAACGTCCACGACCAAACCAGACTTGTTATGACTAACCTCCTTTTCCCCCTTTTCGCTCTTGAGTGCCTCAATGGCTGCCATTTCTCGCATCGACTCCTCCACCTTTCCTTGTTCACCTGTGGGAAAAACGAGTCAGTGTCTTCTTTTATCCGACTATCAATGTGACCAACCCAAGGTTTCGATCTTCTCCGTCCCACCCTGAATTGCCAACTCAATCTCAGCAATTTCCCTCATTAAATTGGTCGTTTTTGCATTCTCTTCAGGTGTCTTTTCAAGTCTCCGGTGTGCTGCCCTGATTCGCCTGTCACATTCATCAACGAAGGCGAAGATATTCGACTCATATTCCATTTGAAATCGTGCAAAAACAGGGTCGTTCGGATTCGCCTCACGCGCTTGCAGAAATTCAGTTTTCAGTCGTTCCGTGTGGGATTTCGGACATGCGCCTAGGTCCATTTTCTAAATAGTGGCTATTACCTTGTGTTGACAATCTAGAGTGTGAATACGTACGGTATTGGTGAACAAGGCATGTGGACATGTCCCACATAGAAAGTTCCGACAGACTTTTTCGTCGGACCATACCAAATTTGCGTTGGCAACGCCCATGGCTTCTGGCCCCATCATTTGCTGTGAGGGTGTTATGAGTGTGTACACAGCGACGACGACAGACGTACCTCCAAGAGCTTCCTCTGCATCTCAGCAAGACGTCCCATGTTGACGGTATTAACGGTATTTTGCAAATTCTTGAAGTGCCCAAGCTGGAGTACGTCGATGGTG
Organism: Baorangia bicolor; assembly: GCA_038093395.1. Taxonomy (NCBI): domain Eukaryota; kingdom Fungi; phylum Basidiomycota; class Agaricomycetes; order Boletales; family Boletaceae; genus Baorangia; species Baorangia bicolor. The sequence continues at coordinate 5,158 of JBBPSC010000333.1, forward strand.
AAAGTTGAAGAGTTTGTTTGTCATTGTGTAGCATGAGCTTCTGAATTAAACATGAATAAACAACGCACGCCACGCCGTTTTCGCGCTGTTTCCTACGTTCTAGACGTGGCCTATGCTATTATCACTACTCTTTTTTCAGAGCCAACCAGTTGTGTATCTACAGACACCGTCTTCGACTCGTCAGGGACGAATCACCTCTCTCTCGAATGCGAGACACCCACTTGGATTTCCGAGATACGACGGATCGCTATCGTGACATTTAATTAGTCACGCTACGTCGGTTCTGCGCACTGAGTTTCCCGTATGTCATTGGCAGCATGAACACGTTCAAGGTCCGCAACACTATTTTCTGCCGGGTCTTAGCCCTGTTGATAGCCATGGGGCCATCACGCCATTGATCGCCAATCACATACATAGAATAACGAGATTGTGAGATATTACAAGCAGTAGTGACACAAACTAGTGTGCTGTATTAGGTAAGTATGCATGCGTGGAACATGATGGAAGGATGTGTAGCATGGTGATATGGTAACAAGAATGATACAGTGCAACGTGGGGGGATCATTGTTGAATGCTGATTTAGTTTGCGCGACCACGACCACGGCCTCGACCATAACCTCGACCGCGACCGCGACCTCGTCCTCGAGCCCTTCCACGTTCTCCATTTTCAGGTGGTCGCCTAAATGGATCAGCGTTACCATTCTGCGTCGGGACAGGCGTCTCGTCTAGCGAACGTTGCGAATGGGCAGTGCGGCGTGTATTGGTTTTGGGACGATGACTTCCCCGTCCTCGTGGATGGAAACCCGGGGATCCGCCCAGAGGCTGGGCTTTGTTAGTCGGAGGACTGCTCTCCTGGGTGGGAACTTTGGGTGTGGATGGGGGCGTGAAACCACCATAATTCATCAGAAGGTTTTGGATCTCCGTGTACTTCATGCTGTGGTTACCCATCTTCTTCAGTAGCATCTGCCTGCCCTGGAGGGACGTGACTTCCGTCCAAGCGTTACCAATGTCCTGGGTCGTCGCAAGACCCCCATCAAGAATCATCCACACCACTTCAGGTTCGGCGGAGTCCAGTGCAATGGAAAGAAGCGACTCTGGAGGCGGAAGGCCATAGATAGCGTTATGATCCTCCTGCTTTGGGTCGTATGACTCGAAGAAGTGTCTGAGAATCTGGATATGGCCATGCTGCAGAGCGATGTGAAATGCTGAAAGTCCAAACGAATTACGTTCTTCAGGATCAGCACCTAAGGGGCAAGCGTCAGGATTTGCTGTGATCCAACGGTCATTAAAAGTGTATGGGCTCACTGTGAGCGTCAAGCCACTCGACCAAGTCGGCATCACCATTTTGCGCAGCAATATGCGAGAGCGTCTCCATCGGGTCTTCGGGGTGTACTGCGACGTAATTCTCGCAGTCCATCTTGATTTCCCCGCCCGCAGGATCGACTTCATCTTCCCACACGCCTTTCTTGACTTTGGAAGCATCTCCAGCGCGTGCAGCAGCAAATGTGGCTGATCGCAAGGTTTGAACACGTTGCTGCTGGAGTTGTGCCGTCTCAGCGGCTTTCTTGCGCAGAGTTTCGGCCTCCGCCTTCCTGGAAGCTGCTTTTGCTCTCTGCCGTTCCTCAGCCTCTTTACGTTCTAATTCGGTCGATTAGTACTTCATGTGACATTGGGGACGCTTTCGGCGCACCCTTTTCGCGCATTCGAGCTTCGAACGCCTTGCGTTCTACCTTTTGCTGGGCCCTGCGGACTTCTGCCCGTTCTCTCTCTTCTCTCGTACGTTTTAGGCGAGCTTCGTATTCTTCCTGGGTCTCAGGTGCCTTTCGAGGACGGTGACAGTGTGGGTCCTCTGCGGGTGGTAGTCGACATCAAACGTTAGTCAAGATCAGCGTGACAGGACATGGCGAGCATACGGGTACGAGTGTAACCGCGTCCTGTGCGACCCTTCAGTACCTCTTCGTAGAGGAACCTGACAAATAGAACGTGGGGTAAGCACTGTAGCGGGATAAAGATATACATCCTACCTGAAGAACCTGAGACGTTCCTCCTCGGACGCGTCATCTTCGTCATCATAAAAGTAGAATTCGCCGTCGTCGCCGTCGTCAAAATAAGCGTCGTAGTCGTCGTCACTGTCGTGCGTGTAGCCGCACGGGCAATAGTGGAGTGGCTCAGAGGGGCTGTGATATGTCTGAAGCACGGTATATGCTTCGCTGAGCTGCTGGAACTGCGTGGTAGCCTCTGCGTTCCCTTGATTCTTGTCCGGGTGCGTGCGGAGGGCCAGCTGTGTGTTTCATTCGGTAAACGCGTTGGAACGGATGATGGACACTCACCTGTTTGTATGCCGATCGGACCTGGTCCATTGAGGCCCCCTGTGAATGGTTTAGGACGCGACTCTCCAGCCGACAATGATCTTACCTGCTCGAGCCCAAGGAGGGCATAAGCATCGCTGATGGAGGACTGCTTGACCATGCTGGCGAAGTCGGCACAAAAAGGGGGGAAAAAAGCGGGCGACGCGACTGAGACCGCATCGCGCTACTAAATTACACAATACAGCCGGATGCACTTTGCCGGGCAACGCGTCTCGTTCCTTGTCCACCATGTCCGCGCTAGTATCCCACATACCACCGATTGAACCACCTATCGCGCCGCCCATCCCCGTACCGACTCAGGACACCACCACACATGGCGCCTCTATACTCGCTGGCATTTTCGGTGACAAGTGCGTCACGCGCTTTTTTGGCGGGGACAAACCCAAGCTCACAAACTCAAAAAGCGTAGCCCTTATTTCCAAGCGGGTTTTGGGCTCATGGTACTTGAAACATACGCGCCGTGCCTTTTCACATTTACATTGATTTGTTCCTAGGGAGTTGGCGTGGGGCTTACAGCTCTTCGCCAGGGCGTCGTCCTAGGCTCGACTGCGCTCCGTCGCCGCATGCTCATTTCCCTCGAGATGAACAATAAAGACCATGCATATGAATGGTTCCTGGCGTGGATGGCCCACAACGCGAGCACTTCATCACAAAGACGTGCTGTGCACGGTTGGTTGCGCAGTCATCAATTGAGTGTCGAGACGGCGTTTGAACAGAGGAGCAACGGAAGCTCTTCGGCATTATTCAGGCTCGTAGCGGGGCCCGGAACCCATTGGTTCAAGTACCGCGGAGCATGGGTACAGGTTTGTCAGATGTTCCTCGGAGAGTAAATCGATTGAATCCGTTGAGTTGACCATTGATTTTGAAGATGAAACGCGAACGTGAAACGCGTTCCATGCAACTGATGTCTGGCACTCCATGGGAGACGGTAACATTGACGACACTTTCACGGGATAGATACCTCTTTCCACAACTCCTTACGGAGGCTCGGGATCTTGCTCTGAAAGGTCAAGAAGGTAAACTTGTCATTCGCACCGCATGGGGTATCGAGTGGAAGCAGTTTGGTCAGCCCAGGAGGAAACGTCCACTGCACAGTGTTGTACTAGACACAGGCGTGAGCGAGAAAATTGAACGCGACGTTCGCGCTTTCTTGGAACGACGACAATGGTACGCTGATCGAGGTAAGTGTGGTTTTTCAACCAAGTCGTGGATATTGAAGTCGGTATCCAGGTATACCGTATAGACGTGGATACCTTCTTCACGGCCCTCCGGGATCGGGAAAGACATCGTTCATTCAGGCACTCGCTGGTTCACTATCTTATGATGTTTGCCTTTTGAACCTCTCTGAACGCGGCCTTGCCGATGATAAATTGATCCACCTTCTGTCTAACGCTCCGGAACGTAGTTTCATCCTTATCGAAGATGTGGATGCTGCTTTCAACAAGCGGGTACGAACGAGCGATGACGGGTCAGTCTTTCTCAATATTCCAGATGACGCATGTAGACCCCCCCAGTAGGTACCAGTCCTCGGTGACATTCTCGGGCTTTCTGAATGCCCTGGATGGAGTTGCATCGGGAGAGGAACGAATCATCTTTATGACGACGAATCACTTGGAGAAACTCGACCCAGCACTCATCCGACCCGGTCGCGTCGACCTCAATGTGCTGGTTGATGATGCCTCGCCGACCCAAGCAAATACGCTATTTACCCGTTTTTACGGCGAAAGCGACGAGGCATCCAGAGAAGATATCGATCGTATGGGACAGCAACTGGAGGAACTTACGGCGACCGAGATGCGTCATGGACGCCGGATAAGCATGGCTGCTCTACAGGGTCTATTCATCCAGAACGGTGCCAAGGAAGCCACAGTAGGGTGCCGCGAGCTCTTCGTCGACAGACGGACGTGACAGACAACTGGTAGATAGTATGCACTTCCATATGTACCATCGACCTGGACAGAGAACGGACAAAAAAATTCAAAAAGTAGGCTTGCGCTTCCGCCCAGTATATTTTGAGTCTCGAGGGACATCTTCCTTCCCTCTTTGACGATATAGCTACGAGACAGGATGATTTCAGCACAAGGCAGCGGTGAAGACTGAAAGGCTCACTTCCTTCTTTCTCAATATCCAATCTCTGGCCTTCACAGTCTTCCGCTTTCCGCTACGATCGCGCTTCTTTTCTTTTTCCCGTCTCCTCTCGAACGGTACTTGCTCGTCCTCCGTCTCTAGACCCTTTGGTAACTGCTGTTGTTGTCCCCCACCACCGACGAACAAACACAGGAACACCTTTCTCGCCTTTTTGGAATTTGGATAATCGACCACGATACCACCGCCAAAACCTGCTTTTTGTGCTATGGAAGTGATGAGCTGTATTTGGTCGTCCGAGGAAGGGTAGAACTGGAGCACGGCACGTGAGGGGTTACGGAGGGCAGAGTAGAGTGTCGTGAAGAACCGATTTAGGCGGTGCGGGGGTGATGATGTCGGATGGGACGTTTCTGCGTTTAACAACCATTGAAGAACGGATATACTGCAGTGATGGATCGTCCACGAGGCTCGTAGGGGTGATGAAATACGCGTTACCTGATTGCACCATCAAAGCTTCCTGGGCGGAAACCAAACCCTTGACCGATATCTTGCAGGAACAGGTCGCCTTCCACCTCTCTTTCCAGGGCCACGTCTGGACTCGAGTCGAATTCCGACTCCTGTAGATCTAGCCTTGGATTGACTCACGAAGCATACTCGGGGCAATATCTACACCTATCCAGATATGCCCTTCCTCATCGAGTATTTCCCCCGATAATCCGGACCCACATCCAATGTCGAGAAGGAACGCGGGCTCGTCTGGTGGGAGATTGAGCAGCTCCAGCGCTCGATAGGTCATATCTGCTTGGATCTGCCGATTCCGGGTGCTTGATGGACTGTCGATGGTATCGTCACGATGTAAATGAGGATGACTCACTTTGTAGTGTACTTTTTGGCCTCGGCATCACCGTAATACTGATGGTGAATGGTCAAGGGTTGATAACTACATGAGAAGAGGCAACATACGATTTCTGGTGGTGCTTGAAGCTCTGGTCTAGACATGATCTATAGTATTCAGTTGGAGTACTTTCAACGGGTGAATCTGTATGTCAAGGACTGCACTAGATTTCGGTATGAGTGCTGCCAGAAGGCATACACGTTTTGCAGCGAAAAATCCAGCACGTGATCCATATCGTAGCAGGACACATCCAACTCATATATAGCCGACGATGGCGACGACGAGCAAACAGTACAAGGCCATCGGTGAAGACCTCTGGAAGGGCCGTACAGAGAAAACTGTAAGCAAATGCCCTACAGTCTCCCGATGCCTCAACTTTGATTGGGTTAACCCGCACAACAGAACGCTGAGCTATTTGCACTGACATATGGCGCTCTCGTCGTGCAATTGATTCAAGACTATGAAGACTATGCCGAGGTCAATAAACAACTTGAGAAAATGGGGTACAACATAGGGATAAGACTGATCGAGGATTTTTTGGCGAGAAGCTCTCTCGGTCGGTGCGCCGATTTCAGGGAAGTTGGTGAGGTCGTGGCAAAAGTATGTACCCTCATGCCCTCTAAAGGACCATAATTTCATGCCAAAATCATCTCCAAGGTCGGTTTTAAATCATTCCTGAACATCACGCCAGCGGTCACACATACTGCACCAGTGTCGAGACCAAACAGCACCCAGCAACAGGGCACTGTTGTTGGTTCATCGTTCGTTCTCACCCTTGAAGAGAACCCTCTGGCAGAGTTTGTTGAGCTGCCGGAAGAGGCTCTTGAAGGCGGTCTATGGTTTAGCAACGTGCTGTGTGGTGTAATGAGAGGGGCTCTTGAGATGGTGCGTAGCGATGCTCCTTCCTAACAGACGCGTCGTGCACCTTACCATTCTGTAGGTACAAATGCAGGTCCAAGCAGAATTTCTGTCAGACGTACTGCGAGGGGACGAAAGCACGGAAATTCGCGTTACATTGTTGAAATACCTGGAGGAGGAAGTGCCAGTAGGCGACGATTAGACTCACCTGTATTTTTAGATCCAGACAGACTGCATACGCGGGCAAGTCCTAATGCAAGTAATGGATTCGTTGCCAATCCCATACGTCTGGAATTACGTGCGTCGAATAGATGAGATTCCCCAAAAACCTCGATGATATGGATATAGTACTGTATGGCGTGCCAAAAATCCATTCAGCCAAACCGGTTGACCCTGTTGAGCTTCTTCGCCGTCTTGGCATTTGATTGTGTATTCTGTCCTCTGACAGGCAGACCCATTGCATGCCTCTTCCCCACATAACTTCCGATCATCCTCAGGTGGGCAATGTTCTCCTTCACAACTCGCCTCGCCTCCGACTCAATTCTCAAGCTCTTCAGCGGATCTGGGGGACCAGGCACTGAGTTCTCGAAAGCTTTTCGCCGAATGTCCTCTATGGGCATGGAGACAGGGGGAGGTTTGTACCCGAGGGAGGCGAGCGGCATACGACGGAGCGGAGGTGCAGTGGAAGGGGAGGCGAGAAAAGAGGCAAGTTCGGTAACCTGGGTCGGTGTAAGATCCCGTATTTTTTGGCGGTCGTGGATTTGTAGTCGTGCACAAAGTCGGTGGGCTGTCTTGTTTCCGACGCCGTAGAATGTAGTCAACGCTTGCTGGTGGAAATATCAGGGAAATGAAAACGCTACGCGCTACCTAACACGTACCCTTGCATATTGCAAGTCTGGCAGAAGTACTCCAAGGACGTGCACCATCTTCTAACGCGGAATGCTGCTGGACGTGGTGCGAGCTTGATGAAAGACAGCAGCAATTTGACACTCCGCGCCGTGCTTTCGGCTAGGACCTTGGCAAACCTCCCCGACTTGCCAAACCAACTGAGTTCACACAAGCAGACCAACCGAAAATGTCTACCAGCAAGGCGGAAGGACGTCGTCAGGACGATCTCGTCAAACAGCGTCTTCAGAATCGCGAAGAGTATGAGCGACAAAAACAAAACCTCATCAATGAAACCGAAAAGTCACGTCCCTCAGCGAACAAGTTCGTCGGGCAAAATGACTCTATGGAAGACACCCTCAAGAATAGCACGATTGGTCTTGTGCACCTAGAAGACTTCCAACAGAGGAGGAAGGCGCTGGAGGAGGCAAAGGCGCGGGAAGCAGCGCGTACGAATGAGCTCAAGTAAGTCAATGTTTCTGTCGATTCCGCTGCACGGTTCAACACACAAGGAAGGGTGGCTGATAGCACGTGGAGCATTTGTTTAGAGAAGAAACAAAGAAGGTGAAGAAACGCAAGAAGGCAAAGTCGACGCTATCTTTCGCCATGGATGACGAGGAGGGTGACGGGGAAGTGTCCTCCCGCCAAACTCCGGATGCGGAGAACAGCGAGCCTGCAGTGAAACGCACCAAGTTTGGCAAAAACCCTAACGTCGACACATCCTTTCTCCCTGACCGCGAGCGGGAAGAAGAAGAAAGAAGAGAAAGGGAGCGACTTCGCCAAGAGTGGCTTCGAAAGCAGGAGGAACTCAAAGCAGATGAAATCGAGATCACTTACTCGTATTGGGACGGTAGTGGACACAGGAAATCCGTGATCGTACGTCCTTCGGATCAACCGTCTGAATCACCGTTCTTAAGCTTTCTCAAGTGTAAGAAAGGGGACACTATCAGCACCTTCTTGGAAAAGTGTCGACAGCAGTTCCCTGAGCTTAGAGGAGTCAGCGTTGACAACTTAATGTATGTGAAGGTACGGCTTCTCTCATTCTCGACCATGAAATCATCTCCTGATTTGTCCTCCGTATTTAAGGAGGATCTTATAATACCAGGAGTAGGTGGTCCCTTCGTGCCAATTGCTATGATTCTGACGTCTATATAGCATTATACTTTCTATGACTTCATTATCAACAAAGCCCGGGGGAAGTCAGGACCCCTCTTTAACTTTGATGTCCATGACGACGTCCGCCTTCTTGCCGACGCGACGAAGGAGAAGGATGAATCACACGCTGGGAAAGTCGTAGAACGAAGTTGGTACCAGAGGAACAAACATATCTTCCCTGCATCACGATGGGAGGTGAGTACTTGAGTACCCAACGACTCATCATTTTCTGTCATACTGATGGACATGCACAATGCTAGATATACGACCCGGAGAAAGATTATGGAAAGTATACAATTGCTTGATCAGTACGCGACTTGATACAATCAATAAATTGTGCCCGAATATGGGATGCAAAGAGTGTGACTACTAGTACTGTTGAGCTTGAGTGGAAGTGGCTTCCAAAACATCTACCAAAAATTGTTACAAAATAAGATGCCAGGACCGTGGATTGAACACGGGACCTCCAGAAACCTAATGAACTTCAGTCTGTTGCTCTCCCAGCTGAGCTACCCCGGCGACAGTCATCTTGCACCTCTCAGTAATTATTTCATGGCCCATCCCCTTCGTGGACCATTGGAACGCTTTGATTGCAAAAGCCGCATCACTCGCTTTGATTCATCTCCTCAACATCTATAAAAGATGTATCAAGGAGCCACGTCGTCTCATCCATCTACCCACCTATTTTATACTCTCTACGACGATGCCCACACAGTTTACCTTTGGCACCATCCCGCGGTTCCCATCGCCTGGAGGATCCGTCGCCAGCAGCGCGAGCGATTCCGACATGCAGTTCTCTGTGGACGACGATGTTGCACCACCCGCCCAAGAGTCCTCATCGAATCCTGGACCAACGGACCAACCCGTGAACGATGATCCTCCGATGCCAAGTACATCCCACTTTGCACCCTTCGGTAAGCATCTTAATGAGCTGGTCAAGACACCGCCCTGGCAAAAGGACCTCGATGACCATTTTACGAACATCTTCAAGAAATCTGTCTTGTCAAAATGCGCGTTCGACGTTATGGTGGCACGGGCGTTACAGATCATCGGAAGTCCGACACAAGGAAAGATTCGTGGCCTTGCTCTAGTCATCTATATGCACTGGATGCGTATGCAGTTTCGTTGCAAGGATGCGAATGTATCTGCCCCTGAAATTGTCACCCTTATTTCGAGGATAGCCAACCATCTGGGATGTGTGTCGGTTCATGCCCAAAAGGACTTCCTGGATGAACTCAATTACCTTTGTTTCGAGAAGCTGAAGCTGACCTGGCGCTGGGTACGATCTTGATGAATTCTCGTAATTGTGAGCTCACACTTTCTTAGTACGTTGCCGTCGTGAACCGCGAAGTATTGCCCGCGCCTCGCCAAAACCTCTTCATGCGAGTGATGGCTGTCGTCGCGATGATCGGCCACCTGTTCCGCGGCGGTCAACTTCAATACGGTACCGCGCTCAATAGTTTAGGGTACGTTGCTGTGATGTCGCCTTGGCCGGATGCCGTGGCTGTCATATATGCCCTCTTGCACGAACTCGGACCAAAATTTGCCCTAGAACAAGCTGGGTGGCATTTTGTCCAACGTCTTCTCACCGAGCTTTTCCCGCTCACTATGGGACGGGTTCATGTTGACCCCCTCTATCAATTAGTGTGTCTCACTTTATTTTTCTCTCATAAGTATCATTGATAGGATAACGAAGGTCTCCGCGATCAACACACTTGTAGCAGAGTCGCGTAACAGAACCCGCGTCACGATGTACTATACCTATCCAAAGGGGAGGAACTAATGTCATGCTCACCACTCACAGATGTGAATGGTATTTTCTTACATGTACATGTTAATATGATGTACATTCTGTCTTGCATTATGGACTTAAGGCCCGTGTGGTCATGGCTATGATACACTTAGAACGTGGGTCTAATTTATGAGTGAACCTGTGACTTGGGTGGTCCATTTCTTGCCGTCAAGCGGATGAGTATGGATGCTCAGTCAGGTAGTGATACAAGTTGAGACCTCGGATGGGCGTGAAATCAGGGTAAGTGGTCGATATAATGCGACGTGATATCGAAAAAAGTCCACAAGAGTCCGTGTGTGGTGATGCTTCGCACCGCGCTCACACCAAGACCTTGATAAATCCGTGCTATTCCAGCAAGCACTGGTTTGGGGTCTTTCGGGTCGGGACCTTGAGTTACAAATGAGCAAGGCATGGGACATGACAGCGAGTTCCAGCGTACCCCGTACAAGCCGGTGGAGAGTCTCCCATACTCCCCTCGGCGGTGTGCCGGATAAGGAACGTTGTTGAACTTTAGTCTTGACCCTGGAGAAAGATATCGTTGAGATCAGTTACAATGATCAACCGCGTCAGGAACGAACTCACACATCGAGCGGATAAATCAGTGCCCACGAAGTGACACCAGCAAGCGAACCACATACAAAAGGGATGAGGGAAACGGGTATCGGTAGCCAGGGAGGTGTTGGGCCTTGCTCCCCTGAACGTTGTCGGCCTAGTAGATGACGCATGGCGTCATATTCAAAAAAGTATAATGCTGTACCAGCTGTGTCGCGTACTGTATGACGATAGGAGACATAAATGCTCAGTGCAACAACAAACACAAGTGGGATCACGAACCAAAGTGTAATCGAAAACCGATGTAGAGACCGCGTAAGCCGTTCGCCCTAAATATGTCGCGAACGGCTTCCAGAGTACCTGGCGGCTTCGCCAAGTGGATTCCCTTGCTCGAAGCAATGCTGTACTCGAGTTGTCTGCGGACCTGGTGGACTAAATATCAGGATACTAGTTTCACTTTGATGGTTATGAATTTTACTTTGACAAGCTCGAATGCTATTGAAATCAGAATTTAGCACAAGCAGTCGAGAGAGCTAGCAGACGCACGCGCGCTTCCGAAGGAGATTAGGGATCCAGACAGTGCGCCACTAATACCACCAGCGACCGCGGCGTCGGATATCTTATTCCGAGAGAAATAATGATGGTTGCGACAATATTCTTTCGTGTCACTGTATATGGTAAACGAAGCGGCACCTTCAAAGTACTCAGTAAGAAGATAGATTATCAGGCATGGAAACACTCACGGACGAATGATATCGTGACAAGAGGAATCCATAACCCACGATAGAACCCTTTCACGCCCTCCTCCTGATACACCAGCGCTGCTAGTTTCGGAACAGAGACTCGTATCTTGGTGGTCTGTAACCTCGACTTCAACGAGTCCAACTGGGACAATCGCGATCAGACGAAGTTCGAATCTCAGACAGGTAAGCGGACGTACCGGGTACCCTGCAATTGTAGATATGTAACTGGCCGAAAGAGCACATACTACGGATTTGTTTCCTGTATATGAAGGTTTCAAGTTGGGGCTGCGGAAGCAGGTGTACTCTCAGTGAAGCATACGTTTCAGAGCATCGTTCAACGCCGCACGATCAAACCAAGGATTGTGAGGCGTTCTGTCACACGTATGAGCGTCTAGCACTGGATCCAGGTTTGGGAAGAGCGAAAACATACCTAGTTCCATCCATGGAGCACAGATCAAGGCTGGACCAGCTGCAGAGCCCAGTCTTGTGCGCTTTGCGCGTCAAATTTGAGGACTTGCCAAACGGTTTCGTTCGCGAGTCTTGTGAGCTCTGAGATTTGGGAGGAAGAAGCACGCTAGTGAAAGTAGGGTACCTCCCAGGCTCCGCTCGCCGGCCTCAGTATTCGAGCGAAACCAAGTTGCCAAATCCGGTTCAGATGCGGTTTCAATTCACATCATGCCAATCATCACGCTCTCCAATCTCACAAACGTTCATCTTTAGCGTCGAAGAAATAACTACTAGTAGATGGTGGCCATCAGAACCCCCCTATTCGTTTCTTGGCTGGTTTCTTTCCAGCACTTGGTCGACCACCAAAGGGGCCGGGAAGCGGCTGTGTGCTCATCATCGGCTCTTGCGAAAACGCGTCGAAGACAGGTTCAAACTGCTGTGAGTGGGTTCGCTGTCCGGTTTGGCTCTGGAGCGTAGTAGGCGCACGCTCGACAGCGTGGACTACCGGAGGTTGTGTAGCCACAGCAACGACAAGAGGCGGTCGCTGCGGTGGTATCTGCTTTTTCTGTGTCACAGGTAGCGCAGCGGGTAATCTCCTGTACTGTGGGATAGGTTGTGCATCCATATCCGCAAGGCCATATGGGTCACGGTATGTGTAATCTTTCGGATCCGTTCCCAAGTCCCACTCGGCGAGCAAAAGTCGGACCCCAAGGGGACTTGAAACGCCTGGATCCTGTTCGTCGTCTTTATCCTTGTCCGCATAGTGGTCAGCGCCTGACTTGCGAACCGGGCGGAAATACCCAAACTTGACTTCAGGAGGCTTGTCGCTATAGGACATCTCCGCAGGATGTGCCATGGTGTTTGCCGTTGCCTCATCTGTGGCAATAGAGTGGAGTTTCGCGAACGGCCTAGCGGAATGCACGTCGTTTGAAAGAGCCAAGTCAAGAACCAACTGCTCCCGGGCTTCCGTCTCGCGCCGCACAGAAGGGTCATGTCTTTCAACTCCCGACACGAGGTTCAACTCCTTCAGATATTCATGCAAAGCACCACAGTCGACAGAATGGTAATTGAGAGTGGGAATCGATGTGTCTTGGATGTTGTAATGCCACCACGCAACATCAACGGGTTTCTGGACGGCGAGACGACCGCGCATCAAAGCGTCAAAAGCTTGCCTTGAGTTGAGATTGTTGCCAGCGAGAAAGTCGGTGTGCGAGGTGTGCTTGTTCCCATCCTCAATACCAGCCATGACATCCAACCTTTCGAAAGAAATATGTCAACATTGGGATAGAGAAGAAAGCAGGTATCTCACGTCGTTAACATATTCTCAGCAATTTCCTCAATGTCCTGCCAAATGTCGGGTAATCGATCCAGCGCGTCATTGAAAGCATTCCGATCCATGTCCTCTTGAGTATCATCTGCAATTGCGAATATCTCTGCGCTGATCATAAGAACAAATATTGTTGTGAGGACGAAACGACGAACTTTCGTAAGCGCCGCGAAGGTCCACTTCGGTATAATGTCTTCCTCCAGCTGGGCCAAAGTCAATCTTCAGCTCACTGGCCTGCTTTTCCAGCGTCTGAACATCTTCATCCCACTGATGAGTAACATGATCCTCCTGAACAGATCCTGGCTGGTCTTCGTCAGGTCCAGTAACACAGATATCTTGTCGGTGGATGCCCCCACGTCGACAGAGGCGAAGGAATGTCAACCCCACGTCCGAGGGCAACGTAACAAGTGCATGGCCATCGTACGCTGTGAGCATCGGTCCATCGCGGGGCAAACAAGATGGAATGGAGTTGCAGTGCAAGAGACCATCAGAGCCTCTGCTAACATCATACAGGGTAACAAAACCACTTCTCCGCGACGTTAATAGTGAGAACGAAGCTAGGAATACTGTCAAGTGCACCCTCTGTGAGGCAAGAAAGGGACATACCACCACTGAGGTTGGCAGTTAGCACTCTGAGAGTCCTATCGAAACTCCGGTAATGTTTAAAGCTCAATAGAGGTCGTCTGCGGAAGCGATCATCAAGCCATATCACGTCGGAAGTAGTAGTAATGCGACTGATGTAGTCGTGGATCGGGCTCTCAAAAGATGTCACAATTGCACTCGGGTGATCGAGAGAGAATACGTCCGCAACCGAGCTTGCTGACTATGGGGTTGCAATGAGAGGCTCTCCACCAATAAAAATGCACGGCGTACCCTCAAGTCAATATGCCTGACAACTTTGCAGGACGCAAGAAAACATTCATCATTACGTCCGGTGATACCAAGTTGCCAAAAGTAGTCGTCGTTGATGACTTCGTGGACTCCAACCAACTGCCTAGTCCAAACAGGTGGTTAGGCACCGCAGATAGAGGTGGTAGGCGTAACATACATCGCCTTGCCGCCGTGATATGTATTGCACTTATATACCTTTCCACTTCGATTAACCACAACAATGTCTGGACCAGAAGCCAGGATTCTGGAATCCACGATTGGAATGCCTCCAGTCTCAGACCTCGTAATGTCGAGTTCTCTCGTGACCTTCGAGCGTTCTAGGCGGAGGAGAGAAGATGAGGTGTGTGTGCGGATCAGTAAGGCGCTGGAGGCTGTGGCAATCCACTCAGGTGGCCCAACCGCAGACGAGATCTGAAGAATTGGCGTTTCAAACGCAAAAGACGGTGACCCTGCGGGGTTGAATACCATATTTCCCGACCCGTCTGAACTAAAACGAGAGATATCTGAGAAGAATATGAGTATATAATCCGACATGAAGAATATGGTTATTCTCACTGAGTTCCCTGCCAAGTTCACCCATCGGAAACAGAACGGTAGATTCGTTTTGGGTGTGATGAGAAGGTATAATCTCCAGCAGATTTCCGAGGAAAGGATCGAATGCTTTCAAGCGACGCATTTCCCTGGCGTCCGATTCCAGTGTACTCCCTAGCAGCTCGCCAGGGAAGTTGGCATCCGGGTAGTAGGTACGAAGGTACTGTAGCTAAATCACACCGGGTCAGTCAGTCATAATTAAGGGGAAAGGTGAACCGTTACTCCTTTCTCAGCACGCTGGCGGGCAGAATGTTCGTGTATATTAACCTGAGGGGAACGTGTCTCAGGGAAAATCTTTGCTGGTGGGCCCAAGGGCGACCATCTCGTACCTAGAACAGGAATCAGTACGACACGACACGCACATAAGGTCCATATACCATGGGACGTATCAACAACACTACTCCACTGCACTCTCCCGTCCTTCGAGACCAAGGTAGCTCTGCCGATCGACCCGTGCTCTAAGTGAGGCCATTGCCAAAAGCTCGACTCTCGACGGTGTTCTTTCTGTTTGCCCTTGTCTTTCGACTTGTCCGTGATCTGTGTTCTCTCTTTTCTTTCATGTCCAGGCCAATGTTCCATTCCATCTGAGCATTCAAGGAGGAGACTGGGATGCAACGAGTTCCAAGTAGCAGCTTGAGTGACTCCAAGCTCGGGATGCCCAAAAAGGAAACAGCGAAACATTTTGGTGCCACTCTCGAAACTTGTGCTTAAACTTGGACGATGCTCAGACCCTGGACGTTCTTGCCAAATCCACGCCAAATC
This sequence comes from Baorangia bicolor, assembly GCA_038093395.1. Taxonomy (NCBI): domain Eukaryota; kingdom Fungi; phylum Basidiomycota; class Agaricomycetes; order Boletales; family Boletaceae; genus Baorangia; species Baorangia bicolor. The sequence goes on from JBBPSC010000333.1 coordinate 20,510, forward strand.
CTAAGACAATGCAGGCAACTTCATAATACTGCCACCAGACTTGCACAGGCCGCAAATGCCGACGCGTCGAGCTCCACGACTACTCCCAAATGGTCAGCAGACTCGATTCGTACGGGACTCATAGCGAGGAAGCGAGGGATGACTGTCATGTGG
>JBBPSC010000334.1:0-20647 GCA_038093395.1 Baorangia bicolor
GCGCCACTTCTGGAGCGTCGGTGTCTGAGTATCGGCCCTGACGGTGAATGGACGGAACAATCATGGAACTTGTTGAATTACGAGTACTGGATCATAGGCGATAGGCGGTTCCTACTCTCCCGTAAGCGTACCAACAATTTGGGAGATATGGTCACCAGGTGGCGACGGTCTCAACTTACTGCCAGCATTGACTGGAGTAAGGACCCCGCCTCTATCATGATTGCACAGGCTGCACAGGCCCTCCTGGAGCACGATGCCTATGAGGCTACCAGGTTTGAACAGGAACAAATGCTCATGCGTGAGATAATGGGACGTTCATATGGGTCACAGGCTGGACGTGATGCCTTAGACTTTAGTCGAGGCCTCCGGCAGTTAACTCTGCAGGATGCGTGGTCACGAAGTAACACTCAACGATCGGGTAATTGATCGGAACAGCATTTTTGCCGATTCGTCCCACGGGACGGAGATTAATGGTTTTCCCTCGGGAATTAACGAAAAGCTTGGCACGGCCTTAGGGCTCGTCTCCGCCGGGAGTCGAATTTCTAGGTACGCCGACACACTGTGAAAACTGTAGCAGTATGATTGGTCCTGGTTTGACAACACCCACCTGGAGACCGTTCCATTCTTAGTAGCCAGATAACCCTCTACCCTTATAAAGACTTATTGAATATTATGCCTAGTACGTACATTAGTTACCCGATCGGGTCTAATTATGACAGCGTGGCAACTGTCTTAATTACCGCTAAGAACCTTAGTTTGACGTGTGAAAAGTCCCACGATTACCATAACAACCTTGTGCATTGGTTACATAACCTTATTAATGACATGTGAAGATTGGTCATTCATTAGTAATGGCTTATAAACCACTGGGAATTCTCTCACGAGATTATGAAATTGATCTTACAAATCAACCCAGAGCCTACGTATATAAACCGTAGCTGAAAACTGATGAGGCATCACCGCTGAAATCCCCTCGCCTTTGTTTTACTTAGGAAAGGATTTTTTCAGCTATCCTCATCACCATACATACTATATATCACAACCCCCCCTGATGGTCTCATAACCTTACAGAAAACCTGTTAAAATCATTTCAAAACATTTTCATCGTCGATAATCTCGCGTTTTTTCATTGGTCGACAGTCACGTGCCCCGATCAATCCGCAATCTCCCCTAATGCCCCAACGAAATTTACCAGACCGTCTATCGACGGTTTGCCTCTCAACGCGGCAACCTCATAGACAGGCTGGTCACCAGACTACGACATAGCGGCTTGAGTCCAACTTTGTCGAGTGTGGAATAGATTGAGTTCAACAAACTTGAACAACCAACGCGAAATTTGACAAATGACGAACCGTCCGGACAGATGGGCCATATGTAGCCCTTGGGGAAATCATACTAGTATTATCTAGGGCGAAAATTACTACATTGTGCAATGGTGACTACAGCCCTTTTTCTTTTTCTTCCTGATGGGCCACAAGGGGGGTGCCAAGCCTGCCGCTCCTCCTCCGGCCCGCATTGAGTGGGCTGTAAACTCGACCCCACATGCTCTGCGGAGTCGCCGTATGAACAGGTACGAGTATGGATGCGTCCGTCACTCGTGAGTCACCGTTTGGGCGCGTAGTAGAAAGGGGTGTCACGAGAGCACATGTAGTTTCGTAATATTGAGGTGGTCGACGTTGGGGGTAAATGTCCCCACGAGAATGTTGTTTCCGTGTCTGACTTTGAGTGTTTTGTGGGTCGGTGGCACAAAAGAGAAGGGATCATTGTTAGCATGTAGTGAACAGCTTGAACGACATTGCGAAATGATTGCAGCTGAGCCAAATCAGGCCAGGCAAGCTCGCTGAGAGACATGAGCGCGTGGAAACCTGTGGCGTACAGTGCACCGAAAAGAAGGTTGTCGTGAAGTGAAGAGCGGGTGGTTGCGTGAATCACGCCGTGGAGATTGCTGAGTTCGAAGGGAGTCTTGTGCAACAGTGTTAGCGTGTACTACGTCTCAGCCACCGGGCAAGCGTGGGTTTGACAATCGAGTCCCTGCGATGTTGGCGCACCTCAGGAAACCGGCTCTAGGAGGTTTTCTGCGAGGACCTGCCCATAGTTGGAAGACTTGGCGGTTGTTTCCGTAGGGTTATTCCAATCTGAATGAGCACCATCACAACATGAAGGATGGGCAATACGTGCCTCTAGGTATGAGCAAGCACCGAGGAGACAAGGTGATTGTGCATGTGTGATCTGACGGGTTTCAATAAGGAGACACGTGTATGCCAGGCGACAAATCTCTCTCTAGAAGGGTACCGTCCCGTTAGCTTTGATACCTCTGCAGGGTTCGGAGCAACGAACCGAGTCTCGGAGTCTCAAGTTGTTATCGGCCCGTTCCTTGACGGCAACAGCAAGATTCACGTTTGGTGAGGGGGAGATGCTTCAAAGGTAATTCCACGTGTCAGCGACAGTTGACATCGAGAGAGTTCGAGTATCTTACACATAGAGGCCACGATCGTCTGTTGCGCCTTCAGTGATCATGAACGGTTTGTTTGCATCCTTCCCCGGGATCGATGCAAGAACCACAAGATTTAGTGAGTGTAAGGTGTTCGACAGTATTAAGTCACTGGATAGCGATATGCGACAGAGCAAGAGTGGGACGCACGTGTCCTGTAATATCACGTGATTTCAATGTCGTTGACGTAGTGGGTGTGTCTCGCTCGTGTAGCTGCCACAGTCTGCGTGTGTGCTCCAGCTGGCAGTCCATGTGGGCAGAGTCTTTTTGACGACTCAGTCACTGATCATTTATGTTTCATCAGACCCGTTCCGGGAAACGCCCCATCTCCATACACACGAAGCCACTCCCACCTTCCGTCTCATTTGTTGTCACAGAACCCCAACAGACACGTTCGCTAGCCTCTGCAGCCGACAATCTACCCAACATTCTACGTAGAGCTATGCCGCCTGGTCCCTCTCAGTCCAGTACTACTCCGATGACCATCGAGAATCACGACCAATCATTCACGGCCGGCGACTCCCCCGAGTCACCTCCTGTAAACGCTGTCCATGAGTCCGATCGATCAGTATTAGGTGCAGTCTCGATCACGCCTCTCTTCAGGCATGGTGCTCAACTGATTTGTTGTGATCAGTGAATCAAGGTCCCACTCTAGCCACCCCCCCAGCCTCCACCCCAGACCAAGTTCCTGCAACTCCTCATGCCGATCAACCCTCACCTCCCGTCGACCCTTCAAACACTCCAGCTACTTCGCAAGAACCTGCTCCAACCCCGTCCTCGTCTAATAAGCGCTTATGGTTCAACGTGTTCACCTGGTCGACCGACAAGGAGACATCCGTCGCAGAAGTAAAGGTTGGAGTGGATTCTGCACCAGAAGAACCGGATGCTGTTCATATTTGTACAGAATCGTCAGCAAGCAAACCTGAGCCTCATTCCCATGAAACCATTAAACCGGCTGACTCAACTGGTGCAGCTGGAGATTCCAGTCCTCATACCGACTTTCAACTACCCAAAGGCGCTGCACCAGGATCCCCGTATTCCGCATCTACCCCACACTCAAAGCTCGACAAGGTCGATGCTCTCCCTGTACGCGAGGAACAACCGGTTTCCCAGCCCCCGCCGAGTCCTTTACCATACCATTCTCCGGTATCTCAGATTCAGGAAGGCATTAATCCTCACGTTCCTCCTAACTCGGCGACAAGCATCTTTGCGTTCAGCTTTCCCATGATGGCAAAGTCCAGACCTCCACTCGAGACCGCGGTCACTCCACTTCCGCGGGATCCATTTGCCGACCACAATTGTGAACCCTCCACCGCTACGACAGGTACGGACGTTCCAGTTATATTATTATAGATTTTAGATTTCATCACCCACGCTGGATAGATCCCGGATATGCTCGTGATGCAGCTTCAGTGGATGTGCCCGAACCAACCCGTATGGCCTCTACCTCCACCGTACATGTTTCGGAATGCGGCAATCAATATCTTAGACAACCAAGCGCAGTAACCGAGGTTCGCACGAATACGTGGTTGACATATCTGGGGTGGAATGGAAGTTACTCTTCCGTTCAGGTGGATCCAAGCGCGCAAAATAGCGCACCGCAGCCCCTTGGCGCCCATTCCTCTTCGGCAATTCCCGACCAGCCACCTACTTCCGATCCCACTGAAAGCTCACAGCCGGAAGGCGAGATCAGGGCTCGGGTGGATCTGGGTTCAGACGGCAGTGCCACGGAACGTTCGCCACCCAGTGACAAGAAACCGCCATCCGTTCAGAACGCAGATGCCGAAAGAGTTCCACAGGGTCCCACATGGTACACACCCTGGTCTTGGTACCAGTCATCATCATCAGTCACCACCACGGTTGTCCCGGATATGAATTCGGGCTCTGAACAAGATCCGCCAAAACACCCTCAGACGGGGCCAAACACTGAGGAACGGTCCGCAGGAGAGCACGAGGCTCACTCCGTTCTCGACCAGGTATCTCCCTCTCCACAGGATCCGTCCGCTACCGGATCTGTCGACTATAGTAATCCTATTCAGTCCGTGATCTCAGCGAATCCGACGGGATGGATGTCATTCTTTACCGCAAAGGCAATCGCAATGAAATCCGTAACCTATGAGAAAGAAGACGGGAAAATGGAAATCATGGAAATAGACGACGAAATGGCTTCTGAGCCAAATTCTGCAGCACCTTCGGTGACCCACTCATCGCCGACTCAAGTCACAAAGCTACCCGTTCGGGCACGACCCCATACGTCGGATATCCCGCCTTCATCACCGCCTCCCAAGAAATCAGATGATAAGCGGTCTCCTATACCACAGGCGGCAACCTACCCAGAAACCGTTTTAAGTGACACACTGAAGCGGCAGCCGTCGCCTTCGCCGTCTAAAAAATCAGGCGTAAAAACACCAACCTCACCGCCTCCGCCAAATCTTGTCCTTCCTACCTGGAACGATATATTTCATTCGTTGCCGCGATCGGCAGTGCCTCATGAGCCTCCATCCGCCCTATCAAAGACTCTACAATATGTTAGCGGGGTTTTATTTTCTCGCAACGAGGCTCCATTAAGCAATGGTAAAGGTAAAGGAAAGGAAACCATTTATTCACCGTACGATAAAGCTCTCCCACGAACGTGGGATATGCTTGGTGGAGGAGAAGCTGTAGACGTACTAAGAGGGTGCAAGAGAGTGGTCATCATTGGGGTCCATGGATGGTTTCCCGGTGGGTCACCGCCCTGGATGTGTAATGAAGTTATGCTCACTAGAGCTGCTTGAAGGTACCGTCTTGCGCACATTGGCTGGCGAGGTTAGTGCGCCGCAATATGTCGGATGTCGATACTTGATCAAATTTCTTGCTCAGCCTACAGGGACAAGTTCCAAGTTTGTAAATGGGATTGCAGACGCGCTGGATGTGTTCCAGGATGAGCATAAGGTGAAACTCGATAAAGTCACCAAGATACCTCTGGAAGGTGAAGGAACCATCAACCGCCGGGTTGAGAGGTATGTTATCACTTGTCTTGATGCGCCTTTTGTCGCCATGACGAGTCGACCTAAACAGACTGTACCAAAATTTGACTGCGAATAAGGAATGGATGGAGGATCTTCATGACGCCGATGCTATTTTTGTCGCAACGCATTCTCAAGGATCAGTGGTGTCAACACATCTTCTAGACCGTCTCATCGCTGATCGTCATATCCAAACGGCGCTCAATGCCGACGCATCTATTCCCGCAAGTGGTGTTGCCTCTGGTTCGGTTGCGTCGGTGAGGTCCCCACAGCGAATATGCTGTCTGGCACTCTGCGGGATCCATCTTGGACCACTGCGATACTTGAGTACAAGTTCATTGGTGCAACCGTACATCCAGGCATGTCATATGACGCTTTTGGCATGAATTGTTCGGCTGATGGTAACTTCAGTATTTCGAATCCACGGCCGCGAGAGAATTATTTGAATTCCAGGTACGGTTCTTCCAGGCCCAGGGACATATATAGTGCCTTTTCATCTGAACATCTTTTGTGCTATCAGAACACGGAAAGCACTATATCCCGAGACTACGTAAGGGCTCTTCGAAATGTCCTGGATAACGGGGTATGTGACTTAGCTGTGCTGAGTGCCCCGCCCACAGAATTAATCTATCACCTAGATCAAGATGGTCTACATCGCGTCGCTCAACGACCAGGTCGTAGGGCTGTACTCCGGACTGTTCACATCCGTATCCCATCCCTTGATTTTACGTGCGCTGTACATCGACGGAGATGCATACCAGTGCGTGAAGGCTGTTTGATATTTCCGAAGATCATGATTAGCTAATCTGGTCACAGCCCCTCTGATTTTCTCTCCAAATTGCTCGTCCTGCTTCTTCGCATCCGAAATGCAGGGCTCTCCGATGGCGGGCTCCTTACCCACCTATCGGAAGCCACCGCGGGATCGTTGAATGGCATTGGGCACTCGACGGCATATGAAGAGCGTGCTACGTACTCGTAAGTTATTTCCAATCCTTCCCGTGATCCGGCCCCTTCATATGTGGTTACAGCTTGGCAATAAATTACCTGTTCCTTACCGACAGCGGTTCAGGAGCACAGGTTGAATTTGTTGAGGAGCCATTCAATGCTCTGGCTGAGCGGAATGATTACGAAGTGCGTCTGCGTTCCGTATAATTCGGCGACTCGCTCAATTCACCATCCGTGCACCTGTATATATAGATCCCATGGGCGCTCCGCGATCTCATCGCGGATGATAGGGTCGCCGGGCTGTTCTCCGACGAAATCGTCGCGCTGCGAGATGTCTTCCGAGATTGGCATCCGAAAACGACCATCCTACGAGATGTTAAGAGGAAGCTACAGCCAATCCAGCGTCTGTCCTCCGCCCCGATCGCCTCGCACATTAGCAGACTTTGATGAGACCCTGTACGGCGACACTTTTCTAAATGATTCGGCATTAGATCGGACTATGCACTTACATACATATATTATATCGTCATCCTCATTCGTTTGTTTGGCTTCCTTTGCCAAGCATTTCGGGCCCCCTTGGTTTTCAATGAACATGATGTACATCCATCTATCAGATGGGCTGTAATTTGATTCGCCCGTCTATCCTATGACGCCTGAGATAATCACTATTCGAGTATCATTTGCTGTTCCTATCTCTGAAGACGGATCTCTATTTCTGTCTATGGGAGGGCTGGATCACTTGATCACATGGAGGTATATACATACCTGGGAATTAGAAGCCTGGCCCAGACTCCGTTCTTGATGGTCAGACCATGTGTCCAACAAACTGTGCGATTCGTAAAATGAACGTTGGGATGTAAATTATCTGTTCTAAACAACAGCGCCTTTTTTTTCGCGTTCAGCGGTACTCAGCGCCACAGTCACCAACCATACTGATCATCCGGCGGCCGTTGGACTGCACCAGCACCGTTTCGATCGTATTCCTGTCCTCCTCTGTCAGCGTGAACCCAAAGACATGTTGATTGTCGTCTGGATGCTCGGAAACACCTAACCGAGCGCCTAGAAAAAAAAGGGAGTAAAGAAATGACCGGACGAAAATAAGGCTCCGCCTCGAGGAAGGTCATGATAGTGTTCGTACCTATGATCACAGCACCCACGAACGGATGATCAAGGACCCAACGTGTGGCGATGTTGGCTATGCTCACTCCACCGTGACGATCACCCACATCACGGAGCACTGCCAAGAGGGTCTGGAAGAGCTCCCAGCTGCCCCATGCTTTCAGGATCACATCGAGATACTAAACCGAGGAACGAGGACCGCATGAGAGGCGTAATTGTAAAAAAAATTGCATATGTGCAAAAAAGGAAGGAAAAAAACCCCGGAGGTGAATGAGACCATGCTGGGATGGGTTTGGTTATCTTACTCGCCTTTCGTTGTGACGGTGTCAAGTTGCAGGCGTAGAGATCTGGTTCCGGCTGATCAAGCCACTTGTCTGCCAAGAATCCCCCACACTGCAATGGAGGCAATGAGAAACAGCGGATCCAACATCACATCAGATATAACTCACAAGGGTGCCATATGTTAGGAGCTTCACGTTGTGTCGTTCACATACATCTCCCATGCCGTCCAAGGGTCTCGTATCAATTAAGGAGAACTATCCCGGACTGATGAGCCTTGCGCGTCAGGGATTTCAGGGTGCCATCTTTACCTGCACCTGATTCGATACGATGAATCCGGGACCAAGCTGTGTACAGATCTCATCTGTACGTATCGCGTCGAAGTTACATAACCCCACTGCGGAGATCAATCCTTCCTGTTGGAGATCTTGGAGGACTTGGAGAGCTATTAGATACCCTTTGTCGGAGTAATCTTGCCAGTGAAACTGGAAATGTGGTGAGGTCGATGGATCAATTTGTATGGGAGCGACAAACGGCCGGAATGATACGCACCTGGAGTAAATCGATAGACTGGCTACGCATACGCCTCATGCGTTCCCGCACTGCGGACTCCACGACCGCGCGTGTTGGATTGGTTGGTCTGAAAACACACCATTTGGTAGCGCCAACAACAGGCGTGCTTGACGACAGCGATTCTCTGAACTGCCCCTGGATAGTCGCTCAAAACACATGAATCAAACCAAATGGGGGACGACCCACGAAGAGAATTTCCGCACTCCCATAGTGATCGGCTGCAAATAAATTCAGCGGTATGAAATGCAAGACGAAATTCGTTCAAATCTTACCCTTAAGGAATCAGTGCCGGCAAACAGTCAAATGAGATCAGTGCGTTTGTGAGAGAAAAGCTGTATGGGAGAATCGGCTTTCCGCACCATGTCTGAGAAGTAGCGATCAGACAATGTGGAGAGACCCTGGAAGGCGCCCGTACCAAATGCATTATAACCGAGCTCGGCATGCCGAGCCATCCCCTGACGAATTCTGGCGGCGGGCGCGCTACCCCACGCATTACTGGAGAGCTGCCAAAGACCAACCCATATTCTCGGAACAACAAATGGGCCAAGAACACATGTTTCCCTCGCAGAGACGGATGACCTTGACCGCGACATGATGGAGAGAATAAAGGGGACCTGGAATACAAGAGAAATATACAGGTTTAAAGAGGCCCTTTTAATGGATCTTGATCAAACTCCGTCCCAAAAGTTTGTGCGGAGGGCGCCTATGTTAGTTCAGAGGTCATCGGACGGCAACTCTCGGAGCACGGATTCCTCAACTGAGGCTCAGTTTGAACCATAACGAATGGACCTAGGGGAAGGAAATTGCACCGCGGGGTCATTCACCCGGTGAATTGGGTGTTGACCGCATGACAGGATGCATGTGTAAATGGGTCTGTGTCGAAACTTTTTGCCGGTTAGGCTGTCCAAGTCGATTGATCTGGCGATCCATGCTTACCTCGAAATAGGTTTTTGGGATTTCTCCTGACGGGAAGAAGCCATTTAGAGGCGTCAACCAGCTGATATTCCGAACCCGAACAAGCACTGCAACCTGGTGTTAAATAAATCAGGCCCCGGGCGTGGTCCTTCTTATAGCCCGCGCTCCAAGGAACTCCACAGGCTTTCCAAGATGCCCGCCCAGATAACGTCTCACCCACAAGATGCCAATGGCAAGACCTTGGGACATGTGTACGTGGCTATTCCCTCCCCTATACACGTTTAAGCTCAACCTGCCATGGCGCTCCTCCAGTAACCTCATGGTATGTCTCGAGTCAATCCTACTCTCTCATTCAGATTGCCAAACTGCTACAGGTTGACACTCTGATAGCTAATGCTACTATCGAGGAGCAAGTATCTCGTTGACATCCGAACAATGACACGTGCACTCACATCCTCAACACAAACAGTCTCCGCGCTATCACAAGGACTCTGCTCGCAACTGGCACTCCCAGCCTTGCTACTTCATTCACAACAGCGGCTCGCTCTCGACTCCGTCAGACCAACGCAAAACGAATAGCAACTACCAATGGTTTATTCGCTACTGGGCTAGATGGCATCCATGCTGTTCCCACTCCCGAGTTAGAAAACGTCCTTTCCCGGGCCCGCTCGCTGTATGGTGCTGGTATGGGGTTCGCCGGTCTCGGTTTGCTCTCGTCAGTGGTGAAAGCGACAGTTGGGCTGAGGTGGGAACAAGAGGGGTCTATGGCGGTCATTTTGGCGGTCATCGATACGGATATTTGCCAAGCCATCCAGGTGCGCTTCAGAATACGATATGGGCCATTAGATTTGCTCATCAACGTCGCCAGAGCTGCAAAGAAGAGCTCGATGGAGGGCGTGTGAACGACATTGCCACAGCGCGGGACACGATAGGTAAACTATGGACTGGTGTGGAAGAAAGTTCCAGAGATGTCGATATTTGGGGTGGAGAATTCCCGTTTGACAAAGCTGCCAGTAGCATTGAGTGCTGGAGAGTTTGACGCACTAAGTATATCAGTGTCTATTAGCATCAGAAAATATGACAATGCTCTGATGGATTTCCATCGCGTGTGGAACGTACTAATGTTGCTCAATTGAGATACGTCGCTACCCGATGCGCATCCCTTGGGCCGCTTCAAGTGCCTGATAACAAGGTTCGTGGGATGCGTCCTGCTTCGTCGGGGATCATATAAGACGGCGAGGGTCACGACGCACCGTTGCATCAATCGAAAAGGAATATGATGGTCCGCCGAATTCAGGCTGAGACTAGATATACTCGCCACCGGCAAATCCGACAAATAATTGGCAGGGCCAATTGACAGCCTGAGGGTGGACTCGATGTCTGTAGGTTATTCGTCTGATAACCGGGAACAAGACAAAGGTGCCACACATCGCGACTGAGCCATCGTAGGGTGACCGGTGACGTGTGGATGAGTTGACGTGTTGGTGGGCTCATCGTTTGGGCGGGTTTATTTGTTTACCGGGACCAATGAGTCGATTCCGGGGGACCGGTTTTCCCTACGATGCCGCGGAGCAAATAGGTTGATACTGCAAAAGAAGATCCGTCGTTGCAGTTCCTGTATACGTTTACATACCTGGCAAGATCCGACTAGTTGCTCGACTCGGGGAATAGCACGTGTCTCCCTAAGCGCTATCATGATATGACTGCAGACGGAGCCATTGGCGTGTGCGCAGAGTCCCATGATCGAGTCCCTCAGTCTTGTGTACGTGACATTGACACCAAGGCGGTGTGGCAAGTCTCGAGGTTGGACGAAAAACCGCCGGCACAGGAGTTGGAGTTGCGCTGCGGAGGCAAATCAGCCAATATCATCTAGCACAGCGATGGCCCCGCCGTATGGGGATCCAGTGCTAAGAAAGTGTGAGTCTTTCTCGCGAGTTTTGATGGAAGTTGATTCCACGGAACTTGCGCAAGTTGCTGCTTGGGAATGCTCAATGTGACAGTGGCCTCAGTGACGATGCGGCCGTCGGCCATCGCAACTAATCCAAACTCCGTCCTTCCATCTCCACCACGACTCGGTCAGCCTTCATCGGTAAGCCTCCCTGAATCCATGTCACTCCTGACCGAATGGCTGACCGAGCAGACAGACCACTTTGGTGAGCAGTTGGCGCATACTCGAGCATCATGCCCGGGCCACGCTACTAGTAGTACCACATGGTCTATACCGCAGCAACAGTGCGGTGCACTTGGAAGTCTCCAAACCACAAGCTTCCTCATTGGTAGGCGCATTAAAGACATTCCGTGGGCCGTCTTAACTTGAAGCCGTTGCTCCCAGGCTCGATGCTATTATTATTCCCTTGACTTGTGCATAACTTTACCTCGGCCCGCCGGCCTCCCATTTCTTGCGATTGAGCGCATTCCACCCTCATCAGTGCCCCCCACTGATGATGTCCACGAGAACCTCGACGCTTGACCCCACTATCGAAGGTGCAGCAGAGGTCGAGCGGCCCCCGAGCAAGGAGGCCATCGATTCGTGCCTCGTCACCCTGGAGCCTGAAGACAATCCCCAGTGCATGTCCACCCTCAGGCGCTGGGTTGCTGTCCTTGTCATCAGTTCGGCTTCTCTCTGTGTCACTTGTGCATCCTCTGTAGTTCGTATTTCGCGTACTTGTCCAGCCTGTCGTGTCAATAACTCTATTAGGCTGCCTTTACAGAAGCAGAGTCTTCTCAAACGTTCCATGTATCGCACGAAGTAACAGTTCTCGGTATCAGTTTGTATGTCTCCGGGCTTGGTGGTGGCCCCTTGCTTGTTGGTCCACTGTCTGAGATGTATGGTGCGCCAACAGTCTCATGCTCGAAAGCTCGCTACGGACTTAGCTGTGTCAAGGCCGAAATATCATATATCGGATTTCGTATATTCTTTTCTTCATTTTCACTTTTCCTGTAGCATTTGCTCCAAATGTTGGTGGGTGGAGGACAGATTTTGACGTCGTAATACACCTAATGAAAACAAGGTGTATTTCTCTTCTTCAGGCTGGTCACTGGTTTCTGTGGTGCTGCATTCCTGAGCGTCGCTGGGGGTAGTGTTAGTGACATGTTTCCTAACTCCGCTGTGGCAAAGTGAGTCTTGCATGTTTCGTCGACCCACCCGCGCTAATTCTTAGTCCAATGGCGGTGTACACCATGTAAGTGCGACGGACTTGTCCAAGATGTCGGGCTCAGTGGCGAGATAAGGTCGCCTTTCATCGGTCCTGTGGCTGGTCCCTTGATTGCAGGGTATGTGATACGATACCCACACCACCCGATGTCCCGCATCTTTCCTGATCCCTTTCCACAGATTCATCAATCAAGTGGGTCCACACGTGAATTTTTGGTATCTTATCGTATTTGATCGATTGATCTCCGCTCAGAATGTGAATTGGCGATGGACGTACTGGTTTATGCTGTGCTGGATCCTTTCCGAAACCGCTCTGCTCTTTCTGGTGAAGTATAGCAATACCATTCGACATCCGTTATCATTGTTGATGACTGGTTCATGCTTTTAGTTTGTTCCAGAAACATATGCACCTGTCATATTGAAGAAGAAGGCAGCCAGGTAGCTGTCCAAACCATCGGAATGTTCGTTTGCTCAGAACATCTTAGGCTACGCAAGGCTACGGGAGACACCAGTTATTATGCACCATTGGACAGGGTTCAAGGCAGCCTAGCCAGGTCTATCATGATCAGCTGCTACCGGCCATTTCGTATGATCCGAGCAGCTTCATTGTAACGGACTTTGAGCTCACTAATCACAGAACTTCTGCTATATGATCGAATGGCCCTCCTGTTGGATACATGGTATGAACTGAACCTGATCGATGCATGACATCTGTTGAATCTCCTTGTCAAGGAATGCACTGCTTTTGGGTATTCTCTACCTCGCATTCCAGGCATATCCAATTATATTTGAAGGCGTCCATCACTTCAATGAACAAATGACTGGTCTTACCTTCCTTGGAATAGGGGTAGGTATGCTCGCTGCTATCTCTACGCAGCCATTCTGGAATAAGTAGGTATTTGTCTCTCAAATACTGCGGAGATTGTTCACGAAGCCTCAGACTCTTCGCCCGGGAAGCCATCAAATATGATGGTAACCCGCCGCCAGAAGTCCGACTTATCATGGGTCAAGTTGGCGCTGTCCTTGTCCCAATCGGTACGTCATCACCCATCTCGTAGACTTCGGAAGACGCTCATGACCCGTTTTAGGCCTCTTCTGGCTCGCATTTACCACGTACCCACAAGTACACTGGATTGCACCCATCATCGCCTCCGTCCCGTTTGGCTCAGGCATCTATTTCGTGTTCACATCGACGTTCACGTATTTGGTGACCGCATACCGTCCGATCGCAGCATCAGCCATGGCGAGCAACAGTGCTCTACGATCCGCCTTTGCAGCTGCATTTCCCCTCTTCGCGGGTGCGATGTATGACCGGTTAGGGACAGTGGGGGCAACGGCGTTGTTGGCAGGTCTCACCACGATCATGGCACCATTACCGTGAGTGTTCGGATGCGTTTTTCATAAAGGACGCCACGTCTGACTTTGTGGTCCTCGTCTGCTCCTAGTTTCATCTTTTATCGTATCGGCGCGCGATTGCGGATGAAATCCAAGTTTGCCGCGCATTGAACGTTGAATAGCATGTTGTAGCAGAGTGTACTCTCCTTCGCATAGAATTCCCCGCATACCCCATCGAATCGTCAGTGTCCTCAACGACACATCGAGGTACAGCAACAGAGAGGATCATAGAGTAGATTGTATATCCATCAGACCTCTTGCGTTACGTATCTATAATCACATGTAATCGACTTTGGCTCACCCCAATGGAATCAGGGCGGATTGATGAAAAGGGTATGTATGGTATGGCTCGAAGTTGGAAAAATGCGAAACGTTTGTTTGAAATAGGCATAATATACATCTAGCGCGATTTGCCTAGGATATGAATAACATAGAAAAATTTGGTCAGAAGGTTGAAAAGGAAACATGAAAGGTTGGGTATGTACTAAGCGAAGGGGGTCGTTACGAAGGAGGAAAGAGAGACGAAAGGCAAGCATAGAACGCGATGCCGAAAAGTAACCACTCAACAGCGAGCGCACAAAGGGTAAAACACCCAAAGAAAGGAAATGAAAAACCGAAACCAAAAACGAAGTTGAAAGCGGAGAAGAATCGTTAAGAGAGAGAGAAAGAGAAAGAAAGATCAGCATAGATATCATAGCTCTTCATCACTCATAGCATAGAGGCTTAGGCTGGCCATATCACCGAGATGCAACTCGTGTTCGGGTCGCAGGTGGAGGCTCGACGGAGATCCTGGGATCTCCGTCATGGAGAAACTGGCGATTGTTGGCGAGATGTTCCCGGTTCCAGACGAGAGAGAGGAGGGGTGGTGAACGTGAGCGTGGGTGTAGGCGGTGTGTCCGGGCCAGTGTCCGGGCCCGCCACTGCCACTGTTGCGGCTCACGTTGCACAGACTGGAACACTGTGGAATACCGCGCGTTGGCGATGGTGGGGACGGGGGCGCGGACAAAGGTCCAGGACGATCGTGCATGGTTTCTTCAAGCATAAGCAACGACATGTTCTGGGGCAAATTCGGGAACACAGACGACGTCGTACTCGCGCGCCGTCGACGAGGACGTGGTGCCGACACTGCGACTGGCGCTGGCGAATCGTCACGGGAAGGTGACGCCGCGCGCGACGATCGGGAACTCTGGTCCACGGCGGACATCGTAAGCCCATTCGTATGTGCGTGTGAGAGCGAGCGCTGGATCGCCGGACGATGTGGGGCTGCCAGCGGGGAAGGCAAAAGTACCGGCCGATCGTGGGGGGACCTGGAGAACGCCCCTGGAGGTGGCGCACGCGGTGGTAACACCCCAGAAGCAAACCGGTGGATGTGGGTCCGCATCTCGTCCAGTTCGTCCTCGAGTTCTCGAATGCGATCCCGAAGCTGGAGATTCTCCTCTCGAAGCGTCTTGGTCGTCCTCTGTGAATCAGAGAGTGCGGAGAGGAGTGCCTCGGTTTCGAGGTCGTGCTTCTCCTTCATCGACTGGATCGCGGCTTGCTGGGAAGAGGACGTGGCAGATATCGACGTCGGCGCAGTCGACCCAGAGAAGGTCGTACGAGGGGCAGAAAACGTCGGACTACCCCATGTGACGCCGCCTTCCGAGGGTGTCATTCCACGAGACACACTCCCACTACGTCCCCAAGAGGACGTCGACGCAGCCTCGGAAAACGCCATCCTGGAAGGCACGCAACGGTCATCTCGTTCACTGTGAGCCCGGAGGGAGGCGTATCTGTTGGATCCCGATGTGTGTGTGTTAGGTCTGTCTCTGTCACCATCTAGGAGACCAGCCGCAGCGAATGCTTTCACTGTCCTAGGTCCGAGCCACTCCATAACAGGAGGTCGGTTGGACAACGAAGATGAAGGCCGTATCGGAGATGTTGAGCCCGATGTTGGGGACAACCGTGTTTCCTCGACGCTCATGCTTCGTCTCCGGCTATAGAAGAGGTGTGGGCGTCGTCGTTTGTTGACCTCCAATGCGCCACTGAACTCGAGACTGGGACGCGAGTTGGGCTGGCGTGTGGGGTCTGAGGCGGAACGAGGCGAGAATTGGGATGACGAAACCTTCTGACCCGCGGATGATAGAGGGGCGGGGGACGGGTCCGTCAGGCGAGAATGTCCCGGGGTGTAGGATGATACATGCCGATTCGGAGTAGCGAGGCGGGAACCAGCAAGTCTACGGGGCAGCATATCCGTCGATCCACGGGAGCTTGCGGGTGAGGGTACTTGGGAAGAGTGTGCCTGAGATGACAGTGGCGACGGGGGTTGATGTCGCTTTTTGGGTGGGCCACACAACCCTGACGATGTCGACGTCCCGTCTGACGAGCTACTCGTGCTAGGCGGGGCGTTTGTCACTGAACGCATCAGACGCGGGAGTGAGGAAGGTGGACCTCGTGTAGGGTTTGCACGGGACAAGGAGGCAGAACGCCTCGTGGGCGACGACTGTACAATAGGGCGAGACGCGGAGGGAGGGATAGCAGTACCTAGACGAGGGGAGGTTCGTAAGGAGTCCCCGTTCCCGTTCAGTGGGCGGAGCGAGGATGCAGAACCAGGATGGCTGGGGCTTCGCGAGTGGGTTCGGGATGGGAGACGACTGGCAACGGGATTTGGGATTTGGGATTTGCCATTGATCCTGTTTGGGCTGAGAAGCTCGGCGAGGTCCGGATCTAGTGCGCCAAAGTCAAGGGCAGCATCAGGATCCTCGTCGCCACCTGCTGCATTTACTGGAGTAGGATCAGGATCATCTGCGCTTTCCTCTACCACGATGCCATTCACGCCTTTCAGCCATTCACTGGCGGTGGTATCGTCCTCGAGCTTTAACGCGTGCATCACCTCAGCGGTCAGCCTGGAGGTCGACAAATCGAGAACAGAGGCTGCTCTCGAATCGGGGGACGGGAGTAGACTCTTGGCATTCTGCTCGAGATTGAAAGGCGACGCAGGCGAGCCGTCGTCGCGATCACTATGCGTCATGTCCCCAAGATACGGTATGTGCTTCGAGATACCCGAGTTTTCGGCCTCGATGATGGTGGAGAGATCAGCACCCAAAGGTGGGCCAGGTGAGGGCAAAGGTAGGACTACGTTCCAGTCAGAAAAACGAACCTCTCAAAAAGTCGAGAAGAAATACCGTAACGTTCTTCGCTCGTTCGTGAGGGACTTAAGTCAGAGGCAGACCTGTCAATGTCACGACTTCGCTTGCGGGCCATCATATCCTCCTCAAAGGTTTGGCTAGGTCTCGCGATGGCAATGACCGGGGCCTGTTCCGCCTCGTGTGGACGCGTGTAAGTGGCCGAGTTCTTTCTATCATTCGCTATCCGTCGCAGAGATCCGAAATTGACAAAGGACGGTTTCGGTGCATGGAGGGGACTGGGTGGTGGATTGGATGTCTTGGCCGGTGCAAAAGGGAGCAAGTTACGAATCGAACGGAAAGATGGAATGGAAGAAACGGGGGTCTGTGGCAAGGCCAAAGGGACGGAGGTAGAAGCGGGACTGGGCTGGGCGGTGCTCTCGGAGGTGCGACGAAGCTGGGATACAAGAGATGTTGTAGAAAGTGGAAAAGTTGACGAGATGGAGCTACGAGAAGGGCGGGGCGTGACGACCGGTATGGACGACGGGGACGTTAAACGTTGGATGGAGTGTTCGGCCATGATGTTGAAGCTGAAAAGGCCGAGAAAACTCCAGAATCAAAGGAGCAGGAAAGGGAGGCGGCGTCGAAGGGCGAGCATGCAGCGGAGAAGGCCAGCTTCACGATGAGTCGGAAGAGCTGCAGACTTTCTCGCTGTCCGAGCTGTCGCTTTCCTCCGCAGAAATTCGCCGAGAGAGGTCTCTAGAGACAAACTTTCATTGTCACCTGCCTTTTTCGTAGTCGATCAATTAGTGGGCACGTGCCACGGAGCCACACTGCCACCCAACCTCGAGATCATAGTCAGAATATTAGTCTGGTACCATCGCGAGCATAACTCCAACCATCTCGTGCAGACGTCTAAGCTTGCATTTTGGGACAACTTTCCGTGGTCGATTCGATGTTCGCCACACGCATCTAGTATTGTACCACGTAACCAGCGTTCGCATCCCAACAGCGTTTGCTGATAGCGTTAGCCCCGAAGTCCCCAGATCGCGACCCACCGTGGATGCTATGCATACGAGAAAGCACCCCCAGCGTTCGGTTTTCACGAATCACTGCCAATGATGAAGAACGTCTAGTACAAGTGAATGGCAGAAGGGGACAAGAAAGAAGCTGGAGTAATGCCTAAGTCAAGGAATCCCATCGACAATGGGACATCCGACTCAACAAGGTCTTTCTTCCAGTAACCCCCTCAAGGCTCCACTTCAGTGCATGGACCACAATTCACTGTCTTGACCTCGGACCCGCCCCCTCGATAACTTAAGCACACGCGACACTTCAGCGCTTCAGCACTTTTGCGTGCCACTGGCAACTTGGGCCTGAATGGATGGCGTCTTGACCGACGTGTTGATTCTGTTGATTCTTGAACCCCCTTTCACAAGTCGACCAGTGCGAACAAAACCATCCAATATCACGTGGAGTGACATTGTGTAACGCACCAGCCATGCGGTCCGTAACCGCCCGTGGCGCCGGACCGTGATTCGGCCCGGATGTCTCTCGTTGGGGTTATCATCTCACTTTGGCTTGAATCAATGAATTATTGTCTTCCTATTACCCAGGTACACGTACCCAGGGACTTGGAGGGAGTCAAAATTCCGAAATCATATCATTTGTTACAGTATCAGGCTCATGCGTCAGGCCGACCGTTGATTGACCAACGAACAATGTATTATCATCCCTATGCCGAGCTCGCAGCAAAGGTCTGTGTACCACACGTACAGTACTCGCGATCAATGAATTCTGCAGTACAAACCCGCGATCCTTCGGTCAGCGAGAAGTCAAACACTTCCAGAAACCCCATTAACGGGTTGTTATATCGCAGGTGGGGAAAACAAGCATTGTAGAAGAATTAGGTAAAGAGACGAGCGTTGAAGCTTTTGCTTCTCCCTTTAGACATTCGAAGGCGCCACGACAAGGGGTGGCAGACGAATGAAGGAGAATGTGGTGGTCTGGGTCCAGAACATAGACATTGTACCGTAGTATGCACCAAATGCAGCAATGACACCAAAGGCACCACCAGCCGTTGCGAGATGAGTGTTACCTATTTTTTTGAACCGTTATATCAGATACTTCGTCTGACAAAACCAGAACACTGGACCCTTACCGGTGAAAGCGTTGGCGGCGAGGCAAGCAAGAGAAATGACGGTAAAGCCGAGCGTGCAGACGATCGGAAGAGTGGTACGCAATGCACCAATGCTGTAAACATTGTCAACGTTGAACAGAGGCACAGACCCTGCGACCGTTCAAACTTACGCAAAGAGCAAAGTAATCAAGCTATAACACGAGAGGTGAATAACGTTCTCTGGTGAAACAAGCCATACTTACCACCAGATGCCGAGGTAAATACCAATCGCATTGTAAAACTCTTGCGTTGGGACACCGTCGACACTATACGCCGCACTGTGCTCATCGTCAGCGAGGAGTACAACCGCAATACATCGCACAGATACCCACGCTAAACCGATCTGTGGCAGGTAGAGGGCACCATAACTGAAGTTGAAGCCACCGTAGGTAGTGAAAACAGTGCTGGAGGAAGCGGATTATTAGATATGGCCAGAGACAATTTACCGGGCTCTTAAGTAACTTACGCGCTGAAGGTGTTGCTGTTTGACAAATGTCAGACCAATCCTCTGCGACGATCTCGAAGCATACTTACCCGAGGAACATTTCCCACATGCCGACGAGTGTTTGTGAGATACCCCCGTAGCTGCCAAGAAATAAGTGGTCGATCAAAGCGGGATAACTCAAGCAATACATACAACGTCGCGAAGACGAGGACCAAGTTGGGTGTGTGGACATTTCCAGCGTTAAGAGTCAGGATCGACGAGCACAAAATAACCGTTCCGTAGGCAAGCATGCCCAGAGGTGCCTATAAGATCAAATCGTTTGAGAACCAGGTAAAGACGTTTACTCGATAAACGCCGCGCACAGGGTTGGCGTACGTCCTCTGATATGGTGCCATCTGCGGTGGAGGTGCAGGTGCAGCGTCCATGTTGACTGTCTGCACGTAGTAGTTGTCCCTAGCTTCCTTGTCGATTGAGTTGGCGGACATGGTGGATAAGCTGCCAGAGGAAGGGAAGAAGACAATGCCACGCAGAGGGGAAAACGGGGGCTAGTCTGGTGTGTCCCCATCCCCAAAGCTTTATATTCATCTTCCAGATTATCAGAGTGGACGTCTATGACTAATTTCGGTGGAGTGGATCAGATCGCATGGATACAGATGAAAACATAGTGTGTCCTTCGAGGTTCACATGCTCGGACCGTGCTGTTGTTGCTGTACACGGGTGAATCTACGCCAGGCACCGGGTTGGGGAGGTGTGCCATCCCCAGTTAGCGGTATAGGTACCGATTATCTTGCGAGATTTCCGAGGCCCAGGCTGTGAGTTAAGAAGAAAAAATCGAAGGAAAACTGATTGTAGCATCAGAGATTCAAGTCGAGAGAGTCCAGCGCACTACGCAGGTTCTCAGTGTCCCAGGCTGCTTCCGGACGACCTGGCTCCAGGGAGATAACAAACGCGGGGGTCTATTAGGTCTCCCTACCCGTGCGCAAAGTTTCAGGTGGTGGTGTGCTGTTTCGACCATATTTGTGGAGACTCTAATATCGAGGTTTGAC
>JBBPSC010000335.1:0-20594 GCA_038093395.1 Baorangia bicolor
TGCAAGACTGAACGCTCAGGTGGGACCGAGACCTGTCTATGTTTGCTTCAGACGAAGCACATGTCGGCGTCGTCGAACACTGTTCTCGTGCGTGGTCAGAACGCTACTCTGAAAAGGTCGATGCGAGTTCACCGTCACGGTGGCATGCGGTGTGTTGCCGCTGTTGCGAGACTGAGCTCACCTCAGGTGACTCCGATGGATGCAGTAGCGCGTACAAACGCATCGTGCCAGGAGAGGCACAATGCGACAGCCCAGATTACGAACGGGGCTCACTGCACACTGGGGATGAAAGTTGTAGGTGAGCGTCATTCTCCCCATCGACAGACACATCTCTCCTACCGACTCAACAGTTTGGCCCAAGTTGTCGGATTCCTCGAGCTAGCCCAATGATAGCAAAAGATGAGACGACTGTCTTCCTTCAACCCCTCCTGAGGGGAGTCAGGCTACACCATTGATCAGAGGACTTGACTAACAACTCCGGCTACTACCAGCGCCCTCTACTACTAGTAGCACCGCCACAGATCGACATTTGTTCAATCCTCGATCTTAACAGCTCAATGTTCGACGTCGACGACAATGAGAATAAAGGATGGTGTGCATGTTTTCACGTTTACACGCTGGCAGTTGGATCCTGCACAGCGCCAACATTAGGTGCATTTACGTTGCACACAATCTCTTTCAAGTTGCAGCTTCAAGCTTGCGACCTTAACAATCCGTCGTGCCACTCCTTACCAGTAGTACAACCTCGGTTAGCAATCAGGATACAGTATAGTGTCCTCATGGCTGAATGATTCACAGATTAGTATGACGCGGCCTGGCTTCGAAAGTCTCAGCCAGGCTCAGCTCGTGTTATCATGGCTCCCCTCCAGTTCTTGCGACTGTCCCGGAGGCTGGTACAGAAATCATCTTGACGATTGGGATAGAGGTTTCTAAAGCATTCAACGATCATAGTACGTGCAGCCTCAGATCGCGACCTTCATCTACCCTTCTCAACCATGCAGTCAACTAATTTTTGCAACCCGCGACACCAGGGTTATGATACAAATCGGTCCAGCATCTGAGTATACGACTTGGATACTACCGGTGTAACGTGTGCTGGCCAGCCTGGTGCCAGATCCACATTCGTGCATAACATTAGTGGCTCGGTAAGCAGGGACTATTCATGCTCTTTACATGACGAGCCTTGGAACTTCAAAAGTGGTCTGCTTGCTCATCGGCGACATATTCTTCTTATTTTTCTTCACTTAATCTCCGAGTCGCTGATGAACGGTTTGCGTCATCTTTCCCGGTGGATCAACGAGGAGGGATCATATGCCACTGATCCTTCGATTCACGCAAGAGGCATATTCCCATTCATTCATGTCTTTCGTGGATCTATATAGCTCTCGGCATCTCCCGCGCCCATCGCGAATCAAACCAAATAAATGCGTTCGCAATATACGAAATTGCCATGCGCTGGGAAAACGGGTAGGCACCTTCCTCCTTCGCAGCCCGGGTAGAAATCTAAGCCACGGTACGCTGATACCAACCATCAAATATCGTCGTCTAGTGTTAGGCTAGAGTGCCTACCCCGGCTTTGCGTCACCACTTTATTTTCATAGCGCGTACCGCCCACTAGGCTGAAACCGCCGATGAGACGGAGGTATATTCAGCCCGGAATCACAGGGGCTTCCTCCTCCTGCACGAAAAACCACCTCCGAGGAAAACCACAGATATACCAGGACGACAACGTCAGAATGTGAAAACAGGACACAATACAACCGATACATCGTTGATACGACTACAAATGGGAAGTCTGCTTCAAGCCTATGCTACACTTCTAATATACACTCCTCCCTTGTATCCTCGACGCCCAGGGCAACACCCACTCAACGTCCCCTACATTCTATGCCGCTTCTACAATGTCTATTTGCTGGACCCATAGATTGCACTGCTATGCAATGCCACCCGTCATGAAGCATGGCCGGGACGTTACAAGCGCACCCCCACATGGGGTGTGTCGCCGTGATCCTGATGATGGAAATCGTGACCTTGATTTGGTCCGGCACCAAGCCAGACGGCGATGTCCGGTCCGAGTGGTTCCCAGAATAGCCGATGTTCTCACACCGTTTCTGGGTTACACCAGAGCGGAGTTGCACTGTCTGCACGATGGCCGCGACGATTTCATGGCCTGTTGGTCGGTTTGAGCCCGGTCAGTGCTTCAGCAGATAGAAAGATGCTCACCAACGACGCCCAGGAACGTCTGTGATATCGCAGCAGGGTCGATCGCGAATAAATAACGAAAACCTCGTGGTGGGTATATGACATGGCTAGTCAGAGATTAACTCTCTGGGGGCCAGTCCCGGTGATGGTAGGTTCGCTGTGGTAACCCGGAAAATAAGTTATGATGAACGTCTATCAAAAGCATCGAACAGTCTGTTGGTAAATTAAGAGGTTAGCCTTTCCTACGTTAGGTCAAATAGCTCACCAAGCTAACTGTGTTGACACACATGTAAAGACCGTGGTATAAAAATCTGTGAACGTTTCAAGTTCATGAAACAACACAGAAACTCTGTGATGCCGCAGCGTGGATGTACTCGAAATCATTCAGAGTATCAGAGGCGGAGTACAGGACGCCGCGAGCATCTGACGTCAACGGCGTCCTCGTCAACGGAAGTGATGCGAAGAAGGTATCCAGGAGGTCAAGGTCGTCCATGATGGATATGGACTAGTTTACAAGCAGGTGAGATTGGGTATCGCTGGAGTGACGGAAATATGCTCTCTAAACCCAGAGTAAAATTTCCTTTATACTGGCTGACGGCATATTGAGTATTGAGCGTATTGCCACAGACGTGATTGTTTCAAGCGTTCCACATTGATCTTCGTTAACTTATTCAACACCATTTATGGAATGACAATGTGTTCGCGGAACAATGTGTCACCGTCTTACCTCCGAAAACTTACGTGACAGCAGCACTGTCACAACGTTTCTTCCCGTTGTTTACATTTCGTAAGCAAACATCACGTGATGTGGTATTGTGTTAAAATGCATACAATGATACACTCGACCTGCAAAAATCTCATTGTGGCATTAATATTGAGTGAGGAAAAGCTATCTCCTTCATCCGAAACATTAAGAAAATTTCCTCGACAGCTTATTATTGTCGACCAAATTGTTGGTTGTTTGCCTATCATACTCTGTCACGTGATGTTTATTGCGCGGTAAGTCTCATTCCTCGGCCTCTGTCGATGAAGCACAATTGTGTTTGCTTGTTTCAGGTCTACCTTACTGCTAGGACATGTTCCACTTCCACTTCAATCTCGAAGACCACGGTGTAGACGAAGACACATTTGCAGCAACTGTGCCTTCTACTGATGAAGCACATGTCGTTGCTTCAACCCCACAGCACACTGGGGAACCTTTCTCCGAGATTAGTCTCGATTCACTGGTAAGCATAGCTTATTACCCTCATCCCTGCACGTACCCTTACTCTCATGGATCAAGTCTAGCTCGGAGCATTGCCGACCCAAATATCCTACTCGTTCATCTCTGCTCCGTCGCCCGACGGTCACAGTCCTGACCTGAAACTCGCACGCCGAGATTTATTCGACGTGCGGTTTCAGCTGATCTCCGAGGGAACCGGTGATCCTGAATCCGCCAGTCAAGCGTCCGGGTCGGATCCCAGTTCCGCATCACCGCTTCAATTCATCGACAATCCTTCGGATCTCGTCCCTCTCGTTTATGAAGGTGGCTTGAAAACTTGGGAGTGTAGCCTTGATCTGGCTAGCTGTCTCAAACGTGACGGTTATGCGGCGAACGCTAAAGGTCGACGCGTGTTGGAGGTAACCTGTCATCTTGTGGATATGATTATCCCTTCTCCATTGTTGACCCAAATAATTAAATAGCTGGGGTGCGGTACGGCGATCCCGACGCTCTGTATTCTTCAGGAAATATTTTTATCCCCACAGACCGGTGATACCGAGACATACATTCACCTTCAAGACTACAATGCCTCCGTCCTGCAACTGGTAACCACGCCGAACGTCGTCCTAGCTTGGTGTAAGTGACCTCTATCTCGATCGCGCCAGCTTGCATGAATGTCTTACCCACGACTCTCCAGATACCTCGCCAGCTGCAGATGCCTACCGCAACTCAGAGGCCCACGCATCCGGGGACGTCGACGCGGAACTACACATCACGCCCCAACTGCTTCACGCATTCAAAGCATCGCTACACGACCACGGACTCCACCTACGCTTCTTTTCGGGTTCATGGGACGCTTTTGATTTACGTCACGCGGGAGGACCCTACCACCTCGTCCTCACGTCCGAAACAATATATTACCCAAACAGTCTCCCGAGTCTAGTCCGTGTTATGCGGGATGCATGCGCCGAGGAACACGAGCATCTTTGTCTCGTTGCCGGGAAGACGGTTTACTTTGGTGTTGGAGGCGGTATCGCGGAATTCATTCGGTGTGTAGAGTCGATTGCAGGTGAGCGAGGCTATAGGGGTCAAGTAGAGACGGTCTTGGAAAAGTCGACGGGTGTCAGTAGGAGAGTGATGCGCGTTCGGTGGACCTGAGATCAGCAAAAGGGAAAGGACATGTACGAGTGGCTAAAAGTTACGTGAGAAAGTGGATAATGAACATGGTGATCAGAGGTAGGGAAGGTGGTGGGTAAACAAGTGTGATTGTTAAGTTATATAAGGGAGAAGGCAATGATGTGTGGAGCCTAGGGCTGAGCACCAAGACATACTATGCAGTACAACAACTTCATCAGTCGCGGCTTCACAAAATTCCGCATTCCACACTACATTTCATTGTCCACACATATAGACTATATATGTAACATATTCTACGGTACTGCGAACTTGAACGAGGTCGTTTGAGGCAAAATTGAGTGAGATCTTAAAAAACTGATTGTCACGCTCAATTGTCACCTGCCGACCAGTGCCGAAGCTGAGTTTGAAGTTCTCTGAGCCACTGAGAGTCAGTCGGACATTTCGTCAGGTGGTGCCGAGCGGAGTTTTAATTCGGCTTCTGTGATATTTTGTGACTGACCATAAGTAGTAGCTGACAATGTTTGACGCAAAAAGTATGGACAAATCCGGACTCGAACCGGAGACCCCCCGCAGTCTGCACCATGCTAAGCGGATGTGATAACCAGCTACACCATATGCCCCACAAAAATATACACTGATAGAACACCTTATGATTCCTCTCGCAGTTCCCCAATAGCTACTCAGCAATCATGTATCACTTGCCCGTTATTGTAACCAAATCGGTAGCGGCGCGCAGACTCGATAATCATTGCTGTGTTAGTAACAGAGTCAGTGAGCGAGCATGCTATGTTCCACCAAGAAAAGTTTTATTCGTCAGTTCACCCCCTTGTTACAAGAAAAACCAGCCATGTGCTCGTTGTACTAGTATGTTGCCAAAGAGTCAAACATCGGTCTCACGGTCTGGTAAAATCCGTGAAAATATTGGATTAGATAGAACACTAGTACAGATATACGACCATCGGAATCGCAGCACCGCAACCTTGACCACCTCCCCCCCTTCGCCCACCCAGTGAGCGCCAATACAGCACACAAGACAAAACGAAGAAGACAACCGCATCACCAAGGCACAGCAAGCAAACTCCAATCCCGCAACACCGCAACCCTCTCCGTCCCAATCTGCCGCGTCATCTCCTGCTGTCCCTGTATACCCAGCTCCTCGAATGCCTCGAGCAGTTGGCCATCTAAAACGCCCCTGGCCATTGGCTTGGAGACTGTGTCGTTGCGAACGATCCTGATTCCCAGGTTAGGGTGAATGACGGGTTGCGCGTGAAAAGGATGGGGAGCCTTACCGGTATGCCTTGGGATTGAGACCCGCGACGTGCTGGACGTTGCGTAACAGTTGACCTTGGAGGAGATGTAATCGTTTGAAAGCGCCTTCGTCGACGGGCGTCAGTGCAGACAACGAGCCGTCCGTGAAGCCTAGAAGAAGAGAAAGGTCGTGGGCGTTAGAAGTCAGGGTGCGAAGGTGGAGCATACCAGCTATAAGCTTCGCCTGTGGAATCTCATTGTCCTCTTTCGTTCGCCGTGCGATCGTGCGGGACGCTCGACACTCCTTGTGGCAGTGGAACTCAGCGTGACACAGGAGATGTTGACCACCTCTCGACTCGGGATCTAAATCAAGAATCAAGGATCAACGTCAAAACGACTCAAAGGGAAAGCGTACCGCTTGGGTCGTAAGTAAGCATACGTAATATGCCCTCTTCGTCGTTGAGAGCGATCGACAGCTCTCCGTTAGTAAAGAAAAAGTCGACGTTGGTCGCATACGTCTGCCGAACGTCCTTGGCCAGGATCGCAAGTTTGTATGGGTCCTCCTAGAGTTAAAAATTCATCCTCTGTGCTGCTCGTTGGGATTGGAACAAGAATATACATACCTGGAAGGCAACGAGCCAGACGCTCTTGACCGCATCTCCAATCAACAATAGGTTTTTGAGCACTCGCAGGCTAGTGACATAGACGCCGACGTCCAAAAACGCGACACCCACGAGGCGTTCGTCGAGGTCAAAAGCCCTGACATATATCTAAAAGATTCAAGTTAACTCGAGCCGCAATTCGTTCAGCATATTTTCCACCCCACTTTTTGTCCCATAGATGATACCAAGTAACCATTAATTCCACAGAGCGCAGTCACAGGACCCTTGGCGTCGTCACGAACGCGTAGTTTCAGTTTATACCATCGTTGAATGTTGGATGATGGGTCAGGTACCACTTCAACAACCTCGAAGATGTAGGTCTTGGAAGAGTGTGCAGTACTAAGCGAAGGGAACTGTGGCGGGAATCACATTACTCACTGCGCCTTTGACAGCCAGATCCTCCCCACGGTCGATGGTCGTGCCAACAGCGATGAAATCTCTACTCCCAGATTCCGTGCTCAGCGTCTCCAACGTCACGCACTCTAGAGCATTCACATATTCATTGGGGGCGAATTCATATCTATAAACAGGTTAGAAGATCCCTTCCATACAAACAGAGGTGACCCACCCATCCATAGTTACCCAACTGTCAGGAGAGATAAGTTCCAACGTCGAACAGTCACACTGCGGGAATGAAACGCCTGCGCCTGCGCCTCTTTAGCTCTCACCCACACGGATCTCAAACGACACACTCACCTTCCGGCTCCCAGAGGACGTTATTGTCCTCATCATACGAGGCGAACCGCGCTTGCAATGTGGACGAAGCAACGATCAACGACGCTGACGGCTCAAATACTACATTGGAATACGGCCGAGATCGCGGAAGGGAACGTTTCGGCAGCGAGGTGTCCAATTCGATGTCAGGGATCCATTCTAGAAGACTAGGACCCTACAAGCAAAAACCGTTTAGCTTAACGCCTCGGCAAAGAGCAAGTTGAAGTTCGCGCAGCGTCACCCCATTTACCTCGTCAGAATATACCAAGAACTCCGCTTTTGACTCCCACAGCGAGCACGCCGTAAAGGCGTGCACGACCGCATGTCCACTTGGGAACAGCCTGAGGCCACCTTTATCCGTGCGTACTATCCAGCTTGGTCTATCGCCGGTAAAGAAGACGCCGGTGAGCGTATTGCCTCCATTGACGTTCAAGGATGTTGTAGGAGAAGTGACAAATGGGACGAATGTGCGGGATATCCGCTTTTGCTCCGCGAGCACAGTTTTTTCGACTTCTTCTTGTTTGGACGGCTCAAATGTTCGAGCCAAGACTTTTGTGAAGATGATTTTCAAAAAGGCAGAACGCCCGTCGAATGGAGGTGTGGATATGGGAATAGAATGAACTTCGTAAACCGCCAAGTGTCCACAACGCATGAACACCTGTCAGGGTTTAATGAGATGATGGAACCGCGAGTAAAGGGGACGGGCATACAAAAAGGTGAGGAGTCGGAGCTGACTCTCCCAGGGGCGCAATGAGGATCTGTTCAATATCGAGGTCTTGTGGCTTGCGTGGGGGATCTTGAGGAGGAGACAGTGCAGGTGAATCAAAGGAGTCATTCAGCACTGGCTCAAGCGTACTGATGGCCGCACTCGAAAACACAAGTGTCAGTTTCGGGAGGGACCATATCTGATTGAGCAGCGTCATGAATCTTTTGAACCCAAGGTAGGCGAACGAACGAACCTCCATGACCCCCTGTGGCCGGATAAGTACCAGCCATTGGCTATTATGTCCTGTAGTAACTGCGACCTGAAGGGTCGAGGTAATATTCTTATCAGCACTGCTAGAAGCGGCGACAGTGCCATCGGTTGTCGTCATTTCGAAAATGCTCAATGTATCTGTGTAGAAACATCCCGCGAGGTACCGAGATGACTGGTGTGGGACACCATTGGAATCCTGTCTATGACACAAGACAACATCAGACATTACCTTCTCACCCATTGGCGACATATCTTTTCTTCTTATTTTGCCTCGCTCTGTCTCGCCAATGAACAAACCGATGGTTTCGTCCTCCCGGAGAATCAACACAAAGGGATCGCATATGCTACACGTCTTGATTCTTGCACGAGGCATGTTCCCGTCCATGTCTTTGATGATCTGTCTCTCGGTACCATCTACCCATCACGAATCAGACGGCGTAAATGCATTGAGACAACAAGGATACGCACCCGGTTCGAGGACGCGTATAGCATTCGTCATTACATGCAAAATGGCCGTGCGCTGAAAGAACGGACCGGCACCAACTGTGGTCCCCGGTATACGCGTCGGAATAGCCAAATCCGTCTTGGCAGCCCTGGTCGCAATCTAAGCCATTCCCATTTCTAGATCAGCTATCTCAAGGTTGGGTGGAGAAACGTACGCGAGATACCCCAGGGGATGGATTGGCGTCCGTACTAATAACGATCGTATCGTTCTCCCCAGCAAATAATCCGCCACTGGTTTTTTCGTATGACGTACCATTTACTCTGTGAGACTGCCGGACAGGGATAGACCAGATCCCACGTGCACCACCCAAAACGTGAAGTTTGCGTTTGGTACGAATAGGGAGGTCACGCTGGACACCGAGAATGGTTAGCGGGGATGCAAACAAGTGGCGCAAGAATTGTGTCTTTGCGTACCTGGAAAAGAGTAAAACCCCCTAGATGGCCGCTCCCTGTGGCAACTACGAGTTCGGGAACGTATCGCTCCTGTTAACATGGGGGACAACCGACCATCAAACAAATAGCACGTATCCCGAGCAATTAACCACCAAACGTATGAATACCCAAATCGAAGACGTGAGTATATGCACGCCATAAGAGACAGGATGATGGTATGACACACACCCCTAGTTTTGACAGCGAGAATGTCATATCTGCGATCGGCCCGTACGCAGGAAGCGAGTCGCACAACGAAAGATGGATTACAGAGCGTGTCCGCAAGGGGTGTGCCCCAGGAGCTATGCCATTCGCAGCCGTCTTGGTCACAGGCTTCGAGTCTCCATATAAATCTTTCAGACGATCCAGCGTCAGCGATGTGATTTCCAGACGCGTTCTCGTGTTAGCTCACCATCATCATCGAAATCATCGATATCCATCGCGTTTTTGGTATCCACTACAGCAGTCGGTGCTGCACTTGTATCCTCTGCTTCACCATCCTCCACCTCTTCTTCGACCCTCACTGCTCTTAACAACACCGATGGTCCGACTGTGCTCCCTACAAATAACATCCCCCCGTCCACTTGCTTCGTTACCGTAGGAATCGTCGTCTGCGCAAGTGCCGGCGACAGTACCAGTTTCGACACCGTCCGTCCGTCTGAGATGATTTCTATAGGGTGGATCATCCCATCCCTCCTGATCACGAAGAACGTCTTCTCATCTGCAAACACTAGCCTGCTTCCTTCTAGGATCAGATCTAGATCTTTGTCAAGTGGAAGGGAGGGAATGTCGCTAATACGTGCAGACCATCCATTGACGGGGAGTGAAACACGTCGGGCAGCTTGATCGACGTAGATAAGCGAATTGGCGGTAAGGATGATAACACCCCCAATAGGCTGTGCGCAGGGAAGGAGAGAGAGAGAATCATACGGGAGATTGTCCACGGCGGTAATGATGGGATATGTGTGGTTGAGGAGATCGAGAGTGAAGATGTATAAACGACCTGTATCACGGTATTCTTTGAGGCGGCTAGAATCCAGGGTCAAGACACAGAGTGTGAGCGAATGCGAATTGTTATGAATGTAAGACTCTAGTGCTTACCCGGCCCAGGTCTTTTCAGACTGGCAAAGCACAGCAATGGTAGGATTATGATACCCTGGCAAAAACACAAAGTCGATGACATTGCGCAGGTTCGGGTCGACGTCCGCAACCAAATCTAGGACGAAAGACGGAGAATAGGGTACTTCTCTGAGGGAACTGTAAGCGTTGGTCTTAATTGGATGGACGTGTGGAAGAATACCTTGCGAGGCTTTGGTCTTGTTCCATGACATCAAATTCAGCTTGCGTTTGGTAGAAGGGAAGGATCGCAAGAGAGTCTTTAGGGAGGGAGAGAGCAGCACAACGGGATAAAGGGTCTGCACGGAGTTCTGCACGGAAAAGGTGACTGTCGAGAACTGCCTGTTGAAAGAAGTTTAAAGAGTACGTCTCGACCAAGACGTAGTGCATACCATTTGTGGAGAACGCTCGTAGGTGTGGATAGACACTGTGACGAGGTCAAAAATAGCATCGGACCATTCCAGCAACGCAATCTATGGACATATTCAGAACGACTCGTGAAAGAGAATAGAGTGTACCTTTGCGTCCTTGAAGGAGACGAGAAGACGGTCGAGCTTGTCGTCACTGGACGACATTGTACGAACTTTGTCGACTCCCGTGACGGTTCCATGTAGTGTATGCGAACGAACGAAATGGAAGCGCAACGTAGTTGCAGTCTCTTGGTTCGTATTCGACTGACTCGCCTTTTGAGAGCGCTTTTCAATAATAGATTACACCCAGCACTCACTTTGACTGCACCCAAATTGACCCAGCCTTCGCCAGACTGGTCCATCTCAACCTCACCCTCTACGGCCTCTGTTCCCTTCCGCACGCGAGCACGTTTGTCACGTTCGCTCTCAACATGGTCGGAGATAGGTGAAGGTTGTTCGCAAATGCCATAAACACGAAGGAGGTTCGATTTTGCGGTGACAACGTTTACGAGGGTGGATGGCGTCGACGAGGTGAGGTTGAGGGCGACCGCAAATTCAACACCACTTGGAGAAAGAATGTCATGTCTAAGAGCATGCATAACAATCTTTTTTGCTGTATTTTTTGTTCCCCCAAGCAATGTTGCAGCTGCCGTCGCGAACTGACCAACAACAGTCCTCCAGCTCCGTGACCATGTGTCACGTTGTAGCATGTCACACCACCCACCCACCCCTATCCTGGACCGCATCATCAAGCGTTCCTTCACGCCGCTGTGAGTACATTATTGGCTAATTAAAGTTCCGTTCCCTTGAACCCTACTCGCGAATACGAATACCAGCGCCCCTTGCTTGTGAGCGCTTTTTTCGTTTACATGGTCCCCCCCCCGAGGGTACTTGTCAGCTATGTCTTCATATCTCATACATCATCTTCCTCTCTCACACTCAAACATCGAATTCGAATTCGAACCTGGAACCCACACGAAGTCCGGCTATCGCTCTGTGAACTCCTCTCGATCAAGGTATGCTTCGATTCAATTCGCAAAAATGCAATTGATGCTGGTCCATCTTCCTGGCTGCGCATCACTGCGCCCGTTATCGTATGTGTCTAAGCATTCCTGGGCTGTTCTCTCCCTCTTGTACCGCCCCTTCGATGATATGGATTATCTGATAACAGTAAACAAACCGAAGACAGCCCATGCAGTGCTCAGCTGTGGTCGGCGAACCACGTATTGATCGGGGGCGGTTTCAGATGCATTTCCTGGGTTTCCGTTCGAATTTGTGGCAAGGGCTTGTCAAACACTGCCCCACAATTGACCGGAGCCCCCATGCCACGCTACCAATCTCGATGGATTTCCAACTGATGCAAGCTATTCAGCGACTGGCGCGAGAGAAATAATTCATAAAGCGCGGTTGACGTACGCGCAACATGATATCCTGTTTGTCTTCATGATTCCTCGATCAGGATATGTATCATTCCCTCACCTTGCCCCAACTGACCGCTGTTTAAGCTCCGTTCAGGTGTTCAATTGGATGCGATGTTGCCCGCTGCCTCGCTCCTCCATTTTACCTGTTTCGAACGTGTCCGCACTTCAGTCACTCCTCCACTACATGCACGAATGCACAGGGTATCTCCCATCTCCCATATTTGTGCCGGGGTACAACTGAATGGCTATCGGCGTACTTCCATGGTATTCCAAAGGGTTCGTTGCTTGCGCAGCTGTAAGATGAATCTTCGCCGTATATGCAAAGCTGTGTTTTGTTTTTAGAGGTGCTCCCGTTCTCGCTTCTGTCACGAACAATATTGGTGGTTCTGCACGCTTGGCTTATTATGAAAGTAAAGATTTTTTGTGGGCCGCCACCTCAGAGTGCTCGCAAATCGTTGTGCGTCGACCTCGCTCCTCAGCATCCCGCAATTTGGAAAGCTGTCAAGGGCTCGACTTTGCCAGAATGGGCCCGGGTGGACTTCTATGACGATCGACGCGTGAGCTTCGGTTCCTGATGTGGCCTCTGTGCATTACCTTCCTCTTAAACCGGCGTAAGTGCAAACCTACATTTTTTCCTTAACTAGGCTGCTTGCCAGCTGCTCCTTGACGTGTCCGCAACGACACGTTGTTGTTCTTATATGCAGTGTTGCTCGTCGTTACCCGTATGGCGCTGAGCGTGGTCCCGTCCAGCGGTTTCAGAGTCACCAAAACGTTTCTTTTACACCAGGTTGATGGCTTTCCCCGTCGTACGCGGAGAAATACTGCTTGCCGAGTGTGAAATCGTGCAGCAAGGCGCCGGGATGGCAGGACGAGCGTCTGGCCCCTTGCCAGTCAGCGAGGGTGGCCGGCCTATACCACTCTCGTCGCACCATCCGTAATCAGCCCGTAATTGAAGCATGGCGGTCTTGTACGGCCACCTTCTTTCAAGTTCTTCGCCCCTAGAGCCACTCGATCCTCATTTGCTCGCCACGTAGGGTTCACATCAGAATCAACCTCATGTCCTGCAACCTGGTTTACTCGTGTTCGCAGCATGCACCAGTTGGCACGCTACAGCCCATTCACCATTTCATCTAATAGCAAACCTCGATTCCCGAAAGCCCCGTGTGTGTTTCTTTGCTTCTCACCACTAATACCAGAGTCGCTCCCTCCGTGGTCCATCTTCCTTTCGTTCTTATAAGTACTCCCCCCACACACATATGCCCGCCCCATTCTGCTAGGTCAGATCGAGGAACGAGCTATGGCTACTGTATTCATGTCAAATCCATTGTCGTCGTTTAACCCTGGCGTCCGTCCACCTTCAAGAGCTGACCGCGGAGGTGGCGGTGGCCCGCCGGGATCGTCCAAGGTCAGTTCTCACATCGTCTCCTCCAACGTTCGACGTGATGGTGAACGCGGCCCACCCAACCCTACCCTTTGGGTTGAACAGAACTACGTCTTGCCAGTGCCCTCCGGCTTTGCGGTGCGCGTCTTCAAAGCACCCACTCTTTCTGCTTCCGCCCGTCAGTGCTCAACCGCCGGTCAACAGCTATCCGCCGTCACCGCAAGAGGTGACATTGACTACAAACCGTCATCACATCGTGACCCCCGCTCGTCGGGTGCTCCGGGACGTGATGCTCCTCGGAAACTAGTCAAGCCACCGCCTCCATCCCACGCCCATGTTCAGGAAGACCGAGAACGAGATCGGGAGCGAGATCGAAACTATCGCGATACCAGACGCTTCGGATTCATCCACCCTGGACCCGTCCCAGATACCTATATCTATGAGCGCTCCATCGCGTCCTCGAAATCGGACCGCTACCGCGACTACTACTACCCACCATCGTCAGACAGCACTGTGAGCGAGGTCGACTCCCTCTTCTCGCTCACCTCTTCAGCCTCGAGTAATAGTAGTGCGGACGATGATTGTCCACCGCGAGGCATGCTCCAGGTCGCTCGGACCACAACTGAGCGGAGACCATCGTTCAATCATGGTGGACACCGATCCGGGACCCCGTTCCCGGTGGCATACCACACGTGCCCGACTTGTTCGGAGATGAGCAACAGCCCACCACCCCGTTCCGCTAGCAGAGCCGATGGTGCAGGGCATGGCTCCCGCCCACTACCTACGCCCCCTGTGAGCGCCCGCGTGCGCAAAGACAGCCTCGTGCTTGCAAGCGAGCGATCCGTCCCACCACAGGCCACGCGCCCGCGGCTCCAGCACTTACGTATTGGGGATCATCCTGCCTACCCTGCTGACGCTCCGCAGAGCGCATGGTCTACAGCAGAGACGGGTGGATATCTCTCGGCCTCGCCCCCACCACTCACGCGCTCGTCCTCGTTGAAGAGCAGCGGATCCGCGGGCAGCAGCTCCCATGGCACCGTGCCTCCACCTCCGGGGTTGAACATCGGCTGGGAGTACGGCCAGACCATTGACATTACCGCAGAACCACCTCACCGTCAACTAAACCGTCGTAACTCGGACGGGGATCAGGGCCAGATCATGCCTCCGCGCCCACGCCGCTCCAGCACGCTGCCCCCACCACGTTCCGTTCGATGGTGCGAGGAGCTGGTCTGCCCAAGTCCCATCCTGCCAAGCCAGAGAAGAAAAGGGTGGTTCAACAGAAGAGGGTGTGTTCTTTTATCTCTAGTCTAGCCCTTCCAGACATGAACCCTGACTGATCCCGACCCCCTTTTCCCTTTTCCTGACCCCCTGAATCGCCGACATCGGAATGTTTAGGGATCAATTGTGGCGCAATGATGGCTCGTACAAGCCTCCTGCCCCAGGTGAGGACTACCCTGAAGACCTCGACGACTACCCAGAACCATCAGAGGGCTGGCAAAATGAAGATGGCGTCCGAATCGACCTCAATAGGAGGCTCATACCCAAGGCACCACCGCGCTCAGTCCTCAAACGGACGAATTACTGTAAAGAAAACGGCATCATAGCTGGATACCTCACGAACGGCCCAGCCTCGCCTACGTCAGACGACGAATGAGTGCGAGCGCATGAGCGGGTCCTTTGTCTTCCTTGACATCATCTGTCACGATGGTCACTGTTACCTGCACCTTTTTTTCTGGACAATGGCCCCCAAGTTCCGAGTTTGCATGGCAAGCGCGTGTGTACGTTTCGTCTTGTAATATTTATGAGTGGACCATCGTGACTTTGCGCGCCTGTGCGAGGCGTGTTCTTAGTATCATTCAGCATCTTTTACAGATACCCCCGCATTTCACGTTCACTCATTCTCATTCTTTTTTTGTGGATCTGGCATCCTGATTGTATCATTAGTACCGTATGGTGATAGGCCATGTACGTTACCGTTTCAGCTTGTAGGAGTAATAAGTTACATGCCCTATTTCATGCCATGGCACAGGGGAGAGACCCGTCAGTGGTCTCGACCCATTGGAAAGTGGGGCACCTACTTTCGGATCACAATGTGATTTTCAGCCATATTTTCGTGACAGGGCAGACGGAGACGCTCAACGTCCCACGACGGCTGGAATCGACATGATTGTCACAACGCACAGAGCACGATTTATCCCCACAATAGACTTGGGTCGGGAAGCGACGGAAGAGTCGGTCTGGAACCCTAGGGAACAAACCCCACTCACACGAAGCGGGGAGATCCGACTGAGGAATGTTTTCAGTGGGCGTCCCATCAAGACATGCGTAAACGAACGCGATGCCCGTGGCTGTAAGACGTACAGGCGACCCACTTCAACATCAAGCGAGAACCTTCCCCCACGCATTGCCCATGCCAGTCCGGGGTCCGGGATGACGGCTCAGCTTCTGGGTGTGGGGCAATTAAACACCAGACGGAGCCTTGCGACAGCCTGGGATTTGTGGGGCAGTCTGCCGACGACCCGCGCGTACGCATGTGTAACGAAGCGGAGCAGACCCGTCATGTTGCACAGATATTGTTGGATGGGTTCACACTGAATAGGGTGTGGATACCTGTTCGGATGTCACTACTGGTTGAGTGACTGGCCGTGTTCCACTTTAACATGACTCGAGGCAGGGCACGCACCGCGGAACTTGCTACCATCATCGGCGTGCGATCTGGTGTTGATTCCCCTCTTGACCACCTCCAAACCGTAGCCAGTTTAGGCGTTCTTCCGACCCCTGTTATATCACCGTCTCCACAGGGGTGAGCATTCACCGTCGAAATGCTGAAATCGATCGACGGTGCAGATAGAGCCCGAGGGCACAAGCGCAGTATCCACTGGCCCTCCCGAAGTGCATAGCGCGCCCCGGTCCGCAATAAAAACCGCAGTCGCCACTAGAACGTGCCATTCATCGCACGTTGAAACACTGAACCGTTCCTTTGTCAATAAATGACTTTATCCAATACACCTGTGTTTGACATCATACCATCCAAGAGCACCCTCCAATTGATCACGGAATTCGATAGAGTGGTTATAGAAGACATATGGCCAAGTGGAAGACATGCCAGAAGTCGGCCATGGTGCCAATTAATGGGTCAAAGATTGAAGGTTCCTCCGCTCAGCGCAGAACCCAGTGATCGCCTCGCCGACTTCCCTTTATTCTGTGCTCTTGATCAGGTTCGAGTCTCCCTTCCTTGACGAGTTCGTGCCCAAATGTGTACTAGTGGTCAGCTGGCCAAGTTGAAGGAATCGCTTACAGTCACCAGGTCAGTGAGCGCCGAGTGGCGGTGCCACCCGAACCAGTGTGGTCGTTAAATCTTCAACGTTTCATCTCCAGCATATCATTGGCAAATGTGGATGTCACACTGGACAATTGCAATAGAACGAATGGCAGAGCAACATCAACATCCATGCCGGCTATTCCTTATAACTCCTGTACAATGTAGATTGACACATATATCCAGATCACGGCCAATGGCCCATGATCCAACGACGTCAGACAGCCTGACACTGCCTCTTGAGCCATGCCAGCGCACGCGCGTCCTTTCCTTCGAGTAGCGGCGCCACCTTGGACGCGACCTCGACATGGTAGTCATTCAGCCACTTCTTCTCCTCGACCGTCAGGATCGACAAGTCAATCAAGCTGGTCTGAATAGGACACTGTCGCGCAGACGCCTATCAGCGCCCGGAACGCGATCGAATGGAATACGAAACCGACCATCGTGACGCGTTCAAAGCCGAGGTATCCGTTCTTCCCAAAATTGTTGGGCGTCTTTACTTCGCGAACGATGACCACGTTCTCGATACGTATGCCCCACTTACCATCGGCATAGTATCCTGGCTCTGTTGGGAGACGCAAGCAACGATCGTGAATAACATACGATCACGGCATAGTTGACCTCTTTCCTTACCATTTGACACTGTCATACCCGGTTTCAACGGCGTGTTGTTGTACGCTGGTCTCGTGGTCAGTTTACGAATTGGCGGGAAGTGCCATGTGTTCCCTACTGATGCGTGTGCCAATACCCTGAGGACCTTTTCAAGTAAGTGGTGAGCATCAATATCATGCGTCTTCCAGAATTTCTGCATATACCTTCATGTACATTCAGGAAGTGGCCGACACCGTGGCCAGTGCCATGCCTGTATTCAAGCCGTGCGATCAGACTAATATATGTCACGTACAGGATGAGCAGACCTGTAATCTGGGACTCATAATTAAATACGTCGTGATACCATCGAGTGAAATTAGCGATAGCTCACCCAGACCATCTTGCCATAACGCCCTTCTTGCCCACGAATCTCTACAGCATCGTCAGCGTTCCAAGTCGGAAGAGACACGCATTCACACACATTGCGTATCCTGTGGAATTAAAGTCAACAATTGGCTGACAGGAGACGATCCAAGAACCTACCAGTTGTCCCGGTGGGAAAAACAGCGGAATCGAGAGCGATGTGACCTTGAAGAACACGAGTGAATGCGCGTTTCTCCTCTTCAGACGGTGTTCCAAAGTGCTATTGCAATTCCTCTGTGATCGGTCTTTAATTTAACAATCGCGGTACTTGCCCATGTGCGGGTGACATCAGTTGTTCCATCGGTATACTGGCCTGCAAAAGCGCGAGGGCGAGCGATGAATCACGTTCTACACGTCCTTTTGATTGTCCATACCTCCAGAGTCGCATAGGTAGATCTTGTTAACAATAAGGTTAATAGAGAAAGACGACAATTCCGCAAAATGGGTACCTGGTCCTTCGCGATAATTGCACAATTGTCGGGATCCGGCGCATAGTGAATGATAGCTAAAGCACGTTATCGGCATCAGGATCACACCACGGGAGGTATATGAGAACAAACCTGCGTTCGGGCCAGTGGAAGAAATGGTGGTGAAAGAAAGACCACGGAACAAGTCAAGCTCACTGCCAAAGATAAGACAATGGGTGTCTAAAGTAAAGCACATTACGCACGATCTAAACTCTTCGAGCTTGTCCGATCCCTGGCTCTCGTTCAAGGCAACGCCATTTTGGAGCTGTTCCTCGAGCCATGCGAAGTAGCGAGCCAATGCAACACCATCACGTATGTGACATTGCCGGAAACCTTCGATCTCAGTACTGTTTTTGATTGCTTTCATGGCTGCCACAGGCGACGGCACGATGACCACGTTCTCCTGTTCAATGCGTAGGTGTCGATTGGATTCAGAACGTGACATGAACTCACCTCACCGAGTGCATGGACAACTGCAAGATTCGTCTTGTCGCCGAGCAATACGGGCTAGAGATCATCAACCAGATAGGTCGTGGACCTTTTATCATGAAACCATACCTGGTCTTTCTTTACCAAACCTGTCTCGACGAGATCTTCGAGATAGGGAAGGAATGCTTCGTAGGGTCTAACCTCCACATCCTGATCGAAATGAAGCAGCACAGCATCATCGACCTGCGTCCCGTCGATGAACAACACGGCTGAATCCTGTTTCACGACCGCATATGCGAAAAAGACTGATACGTTTTAGCCTATTATTCCCAGCAAGGAGACGGCAAGACGCCTACCGGGGTTGAAATCGATGTCTGTTCCACGGAGATTGAATAACCACGCAACCTCGTCAAGTAAAGTGACGGCCAACGCAATTGCGTTCTTCTTGGCCAACTCTTGTCGTGCACGCTCGAGTTTACTGCGTAGAGTTTCCCCTGATAAAGGTAAGGCATAAAGGAGACAATGGACGCGAAGTATTCAAACCTGAGTACTCGACATCCAAAGCAAAGACCGGATTTTTGGGTCGCTGTGGGCGCTCAGAACCCCATACGGTGTCAACAGGGTTTTGTGAAAGAGGAACCAACTCGGACTCTCCGAGAGACTTCTTGAGTGCCTGAGCATCGGCTGTTGTTCGCGTGAGTCCACGTGCATGAGTGACGGCGATGTGAACGACATACTAGCCAAAATCAGAGTCGGATCAATTCCAATTCTTGTACCTTGATCGAGGTTCTAGGCTAGTGTTACAGGTTGGAGAAGTACGACGAAATAAAACC
The DNA here is from genome assembly GCA_038093395.1 of Baorangia bicolor. NCBI lineage: Eukaryota > Fungi > Basidiomycota > Agaricomycetes > Boletales > Boletaceae > Baorangia > Baorangia bicolor. The sequence goes on from JBBPSC010000335.1 coordinate 19,467, forward strand.
CGTACCTTCGGGAGGAATTCCTGCCAAGTAGGAACGTCTCGTGGAACGTCAGTCCTGCATTATCTTGTTGGACCATCACATCTAGTTACCTGGTAAGCCTTGCTTCATCAAAGTCCAATTCCTGCGGCGTGGGACTCAGAACACAACCTGTAGTGGTACATTCGTTGCTCACTCGTCCAGCTGTTGTTCTGCCTGTAGGAAGTACCGACCATCGGTGAAGAGGAAGGCATCCTTGAGGGTAACGACAGCACATCCTACGGATCAACACATGAGCCCGGATCCTCATACCTATGCCATATCCATTAAATTCGTCTAATCACCTGCCGAGCCATTGAATCCGGAGATGAACGCTCGTCGTTTGTCAGCCTCAGAGGGGTATTCGCTGGAGTCTGGATCAAAGCTAGTTCGTCAACACTGATACATCGGAAGAATGAGTCACACCCACGCTCGTCCTCGCTGGGAACCACGAAAGCGCCCACGTTTACATCCTGCTGCTGCATCAACGCTCTAAGGCGTGCCAGACGTTTGGATGTATCAACCCTTGCTGTTCGTATCGCGCCCATGGGAGCCAATGAGGAAGATAATCTAGGCGTGTGGTATTTGGAAATGGTCAGCGCAGTTGGTGTGGCACGGGAAAGATATCGATGTAGGTGCACACGGAACCGACATTGACCATACCACATGCTTCCGCTTTCCGCTCCGAGCTAGTATTAATCAACCAATTATCAGTGAGTCGCGTGACATGATGATCACAATTACCCTCTATGAAGTCGTGCAGTGTTGTAGCCTGACAAAAAGACCGAGTGAGTAATGCGCAAGTGATGGGCAGAGAAAGAGTGGCTGGGGTAGCACCTCTCGTGGCAAATCCGACAGTTCAAGGGAGAAATGGTGGCTCACTGCTTTACATCCCAGATAGCACACCATGCACCACGTTTGGCTTCACTCCAGTTCCGAGAGCCAAAGTGGGCGTAGGTTGCCTACCAAGTTTTAGCAACTTACTGTAGCGGTGCTCTGACACCACGAAGACGTGTCCAGCGACACCAACAAGTCATCGAGCGTCGAAGGTGTCCGCAGACCTTGAAGATGGATGCGTCAATGCCTCTCTTCTGTTTTGTAGTCAACTCACTC
>JBBPSC010000336.1:0-20532 GCA_038093395.1 Baorangia bicolor
GGACATTTACGTGTCAGAGTCAGAGCTCCTCAGTGGGACGATTATGGCCAACTGGTCGGACCACCATCGGAGAAGGGAGGCTGTTGGTGCGATGAATTTGCAGGTGTGTGTTTTGCATGACGGCGGATCTCAAGTCTGATGTGCAGGACAGACCCACGTGCTGGTACGTGCTGTGAGGACAGAGATGCGGGGGAGTAACACGGCGGGCCACGAAGAAGAGGAGGACGAGGAAGAGTATTCGGATGACTGGGGATGGGACGACGACGACGATGATTACTATCGAGAGACGCGTCAGATTGCAGAGACGTTCAAGCGGGCATGGGCGGCGTGGTGCGCTGCGGAGAGTGCGTTGAGGGAGGAGCCCGCGTCGTACGGGCCGCAGAGTTTCGGATTGATCGCGTTGGGAAGGATGTTGGAGCTGATCAAAGCGGCGAGATTGCTCGTCTAGATTGAATGATGTCATCGATATCGCGTGGAAACTTCCGTGCAACGTGGAGGCGCAAAATGCCGAGTGACCTGTCACTGTGATAATGTCACACCATTTCACATCCCAAAAGAGGTAATAGATGTGATTTCAGAAAGGGACATGAAAGGGCAGGATCACCTCGATGTGACAAGGTGAAGGGGGTGTTCCCTATGAATGAGAATCTGATATAAAGCGACATCGGAAGGAAAATGGGCGCGTCGCATCTCTCACCGTCATGCTCCCCTTTGACTTTGCAGCTCCCCCATCCTTCGATGGCCCCCTCGTCCCCCCTCCCGACCAATGGCCCGTCTTTGACGAGCTCGTCATGTGTACCCTCTCCCCAGTCTCCCCCCCTTCTTCTTCCTCCTCCTCCTCCTCCGAACACTCCCCGTCCCCATCCGTCGAATCAGACTCCCTCCCCCTCGCCTTCCCATCCCCTGCCGCCCTCGCAGCCATGCCCATCCCCCCCTCACGCAGCTCGCCCCGTAACAAGAACCCCGATCACATCCCCCGTCCAAGGAACGCGTTCATGCTCTTCCGCTCCGCCTTTGCTGCCGCCCAAAAGATCAGCACCCACGTCGAGCACGATAACCGCCATATCACGCGCATCATCGCACATTGCTGGAATCGTCTCTCGGATGCGGACAAGCAGGTCTGGCGCGACAAGGCGGCGGACGAAAAGGCGCAGCATGCAGAACGCTACCCCAATTATCGGTTCAGTCCGGTTGGGCGGACACACAAGCCGGTGAAGCGCAACGTGCGCAGGAACGGCACCGAGGACGTGAAACGGTGCGAAAAGCTCGCTGAATTGGTTATGGCGGGAAAACACGGCCAGGAATTGGAGAGCGCCATCAAGAAGATCGACAATGAACGTCATCCTGTCGGCACCGAACTGGATGTATTCACAAGCGTTGAAAAACACGACCGGGATCCGCGGGCCTCTAAGCCCAGTGAAGTCCCACCTTTTCGCAGCCCCTTGTTGCCCCCTACCTCTGACAAAAAATTTATGCCTGACGTGCCAGTGAGCCACCCAAACTCTATGATTCTTGACCCAATATAACGATTTCCCAGCCTCTTGTGCATATCACTGGCACGATTGCACATCACGTCGAGCCACAGACATTCTACTCTCCCACTGACGCAAGCATATTGGATGGTGCTCTGCGGACTTTGTGGGAGTCTCCGTGTTATCAGTACTATCAGCCCGACGTACGCGACGGTGTGTCCGAGTCCTCCCCGAGATCCATCCCTTCCTTCGGTCACTTTCAGTCGGTCATGGACCTTGTGCAGAGCAGTCATGCTGAGCCAGAACAATCGGTCCCCGACTTTTCTCTTTTTTCGTGGAATCAATCAGACAGCTTCTCATACTACCACTAGCTGGACGCTTTGACTTATTGATTCACTTAACGTGTTCTTACTTCGTGACAACATATACCTAGCTAATCTACATCATCACTGTATTTTTTTTCCCTTTGACCTGTCATGTATCATTTAGTGCCGAATCTACGGCTTTGCGCTTGCGAGCTGTTCGAATGCTGCCACACCCAGTCTTCCAAAGAGTGTCGCACTCCCAACGACCTTTGCACCAGCACGATGCATGCGAGCGACTGCTTCTGGGGAAGTGACACCGCCTGCACCGATGATGACGATTCCTCGTAGGGCGGGATCGTCTGACTCTGCCAACAGCTTCGAGAACGCGTACACGTTCCCGAGCGATAACGGGTGTATCGCTTCCCCGGCGAGACCCCCAACACCCGGTGGCACTGCAAACTCGTTCTTGGCGCCTTCGACCTGGTCTGCAAACACCAGACTATTCCCGAGCGTATTGGTGCACGTCAAGAACGCAAACGGATTCACCGACGTGCCCGACCCCGGATCGATCCGCGAATATGTCGCGATGGTCTCAACGACGTCAGCGATCTGCGTTCCCACGACGTACGGCGGGAGCTTGATTCCGATCGCGAGACTCGTGTCCTTCCAAAAGAACTCTGCGAGGACGTCGAGGAGGGCGGCGAGGGCAGGACCGGCTGGATCGTATGACGGGGGTGGACGGGTGGGTATGTTGGGGCAGCTCGCGTTGAGCTCGATGGCGATGCGCGCTGCCCACCCTTCTTGGGCGGCGCGGAGGCCTTGGATGGCGCTGAGCATGAGACGCAGATCGGTCGCGTGTGATTCTGTGATGCTGATGATAAACGGTTTGGTAGAGCCGGGGGTGCGTTTGAGGATGGCGCGGACCCATCCGCCGGGACCGATGTAGCTGAAGAGGGGGTAGGGGGAGTAGCCGTACGAGTTGAGGGAGGAGAGGGTGTCTTTGAAAAAGGCGACCTTGGTGAGGGGGGTTAGTGGGTGTGTTTGGAGAACGCGGGGTGGGGTCACCGTGTGTGAGCTGTCTTCGTTGAAACCACCGAGCGTGATCGTCCGGGTGGTGACCGCGCCGGTGTAGGGGCAGTCGAACAAGGCTGCGAGTTGGGGCTCGTCTGAAGCCCATGCGCAAGAGGTGTTTATGAGGGGAGGGGTGATGGTGATACTGCGTATGGTGACCATGGTGTGCTAGGAGAGGTTGGAGGGATACGCGTTGCGATTCCCATTGTCGCGCTCGGTTAGCGGGTCTCATGATACGCCTCGACAGAGATAAGATTAGATCAGACGGAGTCTATGATAGGATACAGTACGATAACAGGAATGGTTACTTGAGCATTTGTTCTCGCTCTAATACAGACTGCTCCAGTTTGATCAATATGGTGGTGCGGGATGGATATTGTTGGGTGGGTGTGTTGTGGGCGGTCACTCTGGCGGGCTGTGGGAGATGAGAAGGGTGTCTGTGGAAAGACGAGGACACTTACGAAACCGAGACCATCGAGGACGGCCTCGACGATGCCCGCAGTAAAGGACGAGCAGCTGAGGGTGGAGAGGTCCCTTGGTACGGATATATGGCGTTCGAGGAGAGGATCATTGTCGACGATCATGTCTGGGTGGGGGGTCAGAGAGCAGGGAAGACAATGGAGAGAGACATACATTCGTCTTCGTTCTCTACGCTTTTTTCGATCGCGTCTGCGGGTCTACCGAAGACGGCACGCCATACTTGAGTGTGGATGGACATGAGGGCGGGGAGGAAGCGTATCTCGCGCTTTGGGGTCTTTGAGGAGGACTCTGCCCGCCAGACCATGAGCTCGAGGACGCGGACTCCGACGCGGTATCCGACGGTGTTGAGCCTGTGAGTGGTCAGTGAGCGAGAGGGGAGAGAGAAAGAGACGCGGACCTGCGTTCGAGGTCGTTTATGCCGGTGACACGCTTCTGGGTGTACTGGACCATCTCGGAGACGAGGAATGCGAATGCAGAGGCAGATATCTCTGCTGTGCGAGTCTTGTTGAGGCTGCGATCATAAATATTTGGACGACTTGCGGGTTTGTGTGTGAGCGCTGATCTTGGGGAGGATGTGGAAGTAGGGGAGAGATGTTCTGGCGAGGAGAGGACAGAGAACCTAGATGGCTGCATCGTCGTCGTCGCTCTCCAAGTCTACCACGTGACTCCCTCCTTGCATGTCTCCTCCACCCAGTCTCTCCCCCGCACATCTACAACAGCACATCTACAACTCCCTCGTCCACGCCCGCACCCCAGACGTCGTCCTCAACGTCTCTGGCACTTGGAACGCTCGCTACAAGCTACACAGAATCGTCCTCATCCAGGCCGTCCGTCCTTGCCAATCTCACCCCGCTCCACGCTGACATCTCCCCAGGGCTTCTTCAGCTCGCTCTTCACAGCGGGCTTTCTCGAGTCCTCCAACGTTCCTGGCCTCCAGCACGTCGACATCGTCTTCGATGATCGCAACATAACACGCCCAGGTACGTCTCCCTCTCCCCTGCCTTATCATCTCTCTCACTATCAATCGACAGCATTCGAGTGCGTACGTCCACTACTCTCCTCAACTGCTGCTCACCCTCTCTAGGATATGCATCGCACGCCTTTATGGTGGCGGCCCTCCTCTCCACGTTTCCCCCGCGCTCATCCCAACCCCCCTCCATCCCCTCACTCCATCCTTTCCCGGCCCGGCCCCACCCTCAGATCCCCCCCGTGCCCACCACCCTGCGACACCCTCCTTCCTTCTCTCCCTCCTCGCAACATCCGTCTACCTCTCCATCCCCTCTGTCGCCTCCCAAGCGCTCACTTACATCCTCAACACCGTTGGTCCCTATACAGTCGTCCATTACCTCCAATTCGCAACTGGTTCTGCCCTCAGCTTTCCTACAGAGCACCAGCCCGACGCCGCCGTAGGCTTGGAACATATCGCAGAGATCCTCACACCCTCGGACTCACCTTCACCCTCGGACTCCCACGATGTCTTGGCTGACAAACTGCATGATCTTGACGTGCAAAAGGAAGACCCTGCAGAGTCTGACTCCGGATCAGAACCTACGGAACATTCGAGGTTCTCTCCCTCCTTCAATTACGGCGCCGTGTCAGACAAGATCGGTGAGGCCGCCACATGTTGGCTTGCAAGATGGGGCCCGGACATGCTCCTACATGAGGAAAGGGCTTCCCGCGCGAGAGACTTGCCACTGGCACCAATCCCACTCCCACTCCAACCCCTAATTTCCCGGCGCCGCGCAGAGACGTTGCCATCTCGACCATCTATAGACGAGTCCTCCCTTGTGACACCCCACCGCGTCCCCCTGATATGGGCCAGAGGCGGATTGACGTCCACTTGGATACGAGAGCTCGTTTCGTCCGACGCCTTGTTTGTCAAGGGAGAGCGTGAGCGATACGACTTGGCGCGCACCGTCGTTGAACTACGAAGAAGGCAAGGAATCGATGACGACGAAGAGAAGGACTGGGAGATCATGTTTCGCGATGGGATCTATTACACAAATATGGTATCATGGTTCCTCGTGTGTCCTGCGCGCTTTATTGATACGTTCTGTCAGCTCGTCGATGATATTATTGCAATCTCACAGGACATTTCTCCGACAACTGGTCGACCGTTTGTACCTATATCCGTGTTGCAAGATGCTCACTGGACACAATCCTTGCTTCGCTGCCACATAACCGCGAGACCCAGAAGTAACTCCTCACCTACGTCTAGCCCATCGCCGGCACGTGATAAAGAATTGGGGCTTTGCGTTAGCACTACCGAAATTCTTTCACGACTTTCAGACTCGCCTAAACAGCAGTCCACTGTAAGCGAGAAGGACAAGTTTTATTACCCAGTCGCTCAAGATTCGTCATTACGCATCGGGGACAGCAACGGCATCGAAGGCGCATCCATGGACCAGTTATTTGATCCGTCTGCTTCTCAGGCCGATCGTAAATCTCCATCGCGCGCCGCAACTTCCGAAACAAACTTCTTTGGTCTCAAAGCAAGTCGAAAGACTGCCGTCGAGTGTGTTGCGAGCGATGCAACAGGAAAAGCTCGCTGGTTGCCATATCCTCCATGTCGCTTTGCAGTCGAGTTTTGGGACATTGATTCGCTCAAAGAAAAGTCTCGGCTACATTCACACACGATCTGGTATGCAGGGAGCTTGTTCAACGTGTACGTCCAGGTCGTGCGCAAGAAGGGGATCCAGCTGGGCATATATCTGCACCGCCAGTCGAGCGTTGATCCCATCCCTGCGCCTTCTGCGCCGGTACGAACCGGCGCTCGAGGCGAGCGCAGCCACAACAGGGTACCCTCGCTTCCACAGCAGATCCTCCCCTCTGTCTCGTCACCCACTCTCCGTCACTCCCCCTCGATCCATCCCGTTCGGAGTGCGACCCCTAGCTCTCCCCCGTCGACCTCGTCGAGTCTCCCCACGAGCTACCAATCGACCGGAAACTCCATTCCAGCAACAGCCCCTCCGATCGCCCCCGCGCAGCCCTACAGAGACCCGCGCCCGTCTGTCTCTGCCTACTTTTCCGTCTCTTGCACCAGCACGACGGGATCCGCCATCACGCGGTTTACGAGCGTGCCTGACGTGTTTTCCGTCAGCCAGAGTTGGGGCTGGAAGTCGAGCTCGTTGCGATTGGAAGAGATGAACGAGGTTGGGGCAGATGGGCAGCCCGTCAAGTCCCCCGTGCCTGCACCCAAGGAACTCAGTTTGAGAGCGACGGTCGTTTTAGGCGTCGTATAATCGGATGGCGTTATTTTCTCTTCTGCTTTTATGCACATCTCATGCTTTCGATATTGCATTCTCTCCTTACCTGCTAGTTTCTTTTTGGTCTACCTTTATATCGGAGATGTGCTTAATGGACTGTTACTTACTTTGGATAATTTTTTCCGTATGGAACCCCCCCCCCCCACACACTTGCACTTTTCAGAGATGTTCACCCTGCTCGGGCATCTACCCTTAGTTTTATGGAGTGTATGCACCTTCCTTCGAGTTTGTTCCGGGAGCGTTGGCTTTTTATTTTGAGCCCGCTGTCGGATACCTGCAGTCACGAACGATGTATATTACCTTGTCTATGATTCCACCCAGCGGTTAGACCGCGACACGCCAGACATATTTTTCGGTGGATCGCTGCCGTACTCATCGACTCGGACCGTCGGCCTTATAAACATGATAGATATAAAGTATTCATGGACTGGCGCTTGGCTACGAAAGAGTAGCTGAATTGTTGTCGGGCATAATTAACCTGGCGCGAAGTGATAGGGGTTGCCTCATGTTCGCGCTAGGACCACCGCGGCCGCACATTCGTTTCTACCACTCATCACAGCGTCTGCCACCACGTAGCTGCAGCCTTTGAACCATCCGCGCGTCTATCATCATCTAGAATCGTAAATTACCCAAGATCATCGATCATCTCTTAAGCGCTCAGCACGCCTCAAGCTGTCACGGTGTTACTCTTTCACCTAGCCGTTCATGTCTCAACCTTCGACGTCGAAAAGGCTTCAGCCCGATGGTCAAATCCAGGGTGATGTGTGCTTGTCTACACAAGTTTTGGAAATGGGAAAGGATCACATCGTCTCTTTTGATGGTACCAGTCAATTCACAGCGCAAGGTGTCTCCGCTTGTGGCCTTGCTGCGTTCAACTTTGCCAGGATCGGGTTTCGAATCGAGCAAAGTAGGAAAAACCTCACAGATGTCTTGAACGAGCTGAGCACGAGGGAGGTCATGGAGGTGAGTGTACCCATAGTTCAAGTTGCTGTGCCGTCTGGCCGTCGCATACTCGATCTATCAATGACGGACTTGGTCCCAGGAAATCGTAGCCATCTGTGCAGGATGGTCTAGTAATCTGCATCTAGAGGTCGAGGACATCTACAACCTCCCAATCTTTACCAGATCTCTCAAACTCACGTCTATCGAGTATGGTCGTCCGCGGCCAAAACACTTTCAGAACCTCCTCGAGTGCGTGCATCGTGTGTATCTCTCTGCCGGAACTAAATCATCGTGCTTTGCTTCCCGCCAGAATCATGAAACAGATTGAGAGATCGGCCGTGATGATCATCACGCGTCCACCTGAAATCATCGCTTGTCTCAAGTTTTCCAACTCGAGCGCCAGTCCGCGTTCAAGCACACCCGATAACACGCTTTTTGTCGTATTCGACTCACACCCTCGTCCCTCGCATCCTCATGGAGCTGGTTTATCGTTTAGCACCTCGATAGAAAGCACGGCCCGCACTCTGAGTGATATCTTGCAAATCGACGAGAGCATGTTCGATTCGTCCGACTTCCAGTGGCAAGCACAGCTCCTCGCAAATTGCTCGGCACACATATACGTCGCCAGGCATCGGCGCAAGGATTACGAGAAAGCCGTTGTCCAGTCCAGCTTAGCTATACTCATCCTTCGTGCGCAGATCTCAGAGCTCAAACGCGAAAACAAGGAACTTGACTCTGATAACAAGAAGCTTGAGTCAGAGGTTGATTGCCTCCGGGTTTCTATACGACAAGAACAGATGAAAACGAAACATGAGACTTCCTCTTCTCCGACGGCGTTTACAAATCGGGCACTAGGGCGCTCCTTTGGTCTGATTAGCCACGCTGTCGCTGGTTCTTCTCGGACATCAGGAGCGAGCTTCAGTAGTGTGCTGCAATTTGGCGCGTATAATCGCTCAACTGATACCCCACCTACGGCTCCTCTCAAACCCCTTCGTTCTGCGCATCCATCCCCGGCCCCTGGTATCTCTGGGGCGCAAAGTATCTTCGCCGACAACCCACCCCCGGTTCCCTCCAAAACGCCGCCTACCCACGACGACCTCGACCTCGAAAACTATTCAAGCACAGATTCAGACGATATCTGGATCCAGACCACACATGTCGCTCGCGAACTTCAGAATGAATTTGATTATGAAGATCGACAGCTCCGTCAAGAGCACGCAGAGCTCGCCCAGTACATCCAAGCCACATTTCAGTGCAGCATATGCTTGGACGAGCTGCCTGAAGATGACGTCGCCAAAGTAGATGACTGCGTGCACACGATGTGTAGGTCCTGTTTAAGGGAGTTTGTTTCCTCGAAGATCCAAGAACATCGGTACCCGATATTTTGTCCCATGTGTACCGTCGTCGCGGAGAGCAAAGCTCAACCTGGTGGTACGCATCACGTTTACTATTCCCTCGTTGACGACATCACATGTTTTTGCTTTATAGTGATCTCGAGGTTCCTGATCGAACAACTTGGTGTCAGTGAAGAGCAGTGTCAGATCTTGACCGAGATGGAGCTGGCTGAATTCACCGTCCAAATCCATTGTCGCAAGTATGCCGCCTATCCGTCTCGCCGCACCCTTTCCATTTGTAATGACACATTTTCAACAGGTGCCGACGCCCTGCCTTTGTGGATCGCGAAGATCACCGCGAGGCAATCAATATCGTTTGCCCTCAGAGAGACTGTCAGCACGTATGGTGCAAAAAGTGCGAGCAGACGATCGCCTTCGACGGCCCAAAACATTCGTGCGACGGGTCGTCTGAGCTGGACCATTTGATGAAAGAAAAAGGGTGGAAACACTGTCCGAGTATGTGATGTTCCTCCTTTTTGAGCGCGGGTTTCACAAACCGACGTACAGATTGCACAACGCCAATTCAAAAGGAAACTGGATGTAATCACATGATGGTGTGTGCTCGCCCTCTCTCCCGTCTACATCTCCTTGTCACGCTCGTCGTCCCCCATTGATGCTATGCTCTTTGTTTTTGGCAGTGCATCTCCCCCGGGTGCAACACCCACTTTTGCTACATCTGTGGTGGCATGATCGTCCGATCCGCGCTCAACAACGAGATTAATCAAGCAGTCTCGGGACACTTTCGCAGGTGCCAACTGTTCGAAGTCCCGAATTGACGCGTGGACGAAGGAGATGTTTTCTAGGTCGTTACGTTTGCGAGGACATGATTAAGAAGAACACGCACGCCAGAACGCTGCATTTAGGCCTCTTTCTTGTTCCCCACTTCGTGAATGTGAAACATGGTGTGTGTAAGATGGATTGTAACCTTTCCTTTTTTCTCGACATGTTATTCCTACTCCTCCCGCACTCAGCCCCTCGACCCCAGTGACCGCCTCCGTAATGACGGGCGTCAAGGTTCAACAAGCCCTTCCATGTTTGACGAGTAACGCGTAACCTTGTCAGCAAGTTAGAGGTAATCTCGACCGCGGCCTCCCGCATAGCCTGGGCGAGAGATGGATCAAGCGGCCATTCCGTGTGGAACATCTCCGAAAACGAGGACACGCTACCTGAGACACCATCAATGTTGCTTACGCGCGCCCGATCAGCCGTCTGCAGCAGCAATAAAGATTTGGTGGGCTATGTGCTCGTGCTCTAGCGATGGACCTGGTGGAGGGCAGAACAGCGCACTTTTACGGGGCCAGTCACGGGAGTGCCGCTAGTATAAAGTTGGTCAACCTCGATATTTAGCCCCGATCATACCAAGCCCACCAGTCCGGGAGGAATCAGTCCGATCCATCGATCGATGCCACGATCTACGCAACATTGCGGAAATGATGCCCTGACCGATTGATACCCTACGTTTGTCCTCCAGTGACTGTCTACCCTAGTCAGACCGAGGTAAGTAGGACAAGTAGGAGGGGCAGTCGTTCCTGCTCATATCCACGTCCTTATCCCGCCGATGAGCCGGGGACACCGGCCCGCCTGTTCAAGACCCGAGATGTCCAAGAACTCAAGTATCCTTCTCAACATCTTATAATGTTGTTCTGACTCCTTTGACATGTTTAGATGTCAAACTACAGGCTCGCCAAGTAAGTAGCGGCATCATTCGACCATCCGACATGAACGAACACCGTTCCCGTTACCTCTAAATTCAATGCAAATTAATGAGATGCTAAATTAAGGGGTATACGGTTGGGAGCAAGAGTCTAAGCAACATCATTATGGATGTGCGACGCCTCAAGGCTTCGGACGGGGCGTGAATTTGAGCAAGCATCCGTCCTTGGGGAAGAGCGTTGCAATGATCCTGTTCACACACGTTCAATGAGCCCACGTAGATCACCACACCGGACACAAGACGTACTGGACTTTATCGCTCTCGGGCGTCACATGGTGCTCCCAGTTGGTGAGCACGCTGGCGGTGGCAAGGACGAGACCAATGTTCAGTTGTGCGTACTCGATACCAATACATTTGTGAGGACCACTGCCAAACACGAGGTAGTTTTGAGGGTTGGTGTTGGCAGAGTTATTGGGATCGAGCCACCGTTCGGGGATCAGGCTATCGTGGTCGGGGTACACCTCGGGGTCGTGCAAAGAATTGTAGAAGGACGGGATCACCATACTGCTAACAGGGACCGTGTAATCAGAAGCGATGGGGAATGCCTTCGTGGTTTTATAAGGAACCTTGTAACAAGGTTGTCAAGAACATGCCCACAGAAACGTAGGAGATGAATTTACCATGGTGACAGGAGGCTTAACGCGCATGCTCTCCTTGACAAAGGCTTTCAGGTAGGGCATCTCCTCCAGCATTTCCAAGGTCATAGGCTTGTCGACATCATTGCCCCGAACGCGGTACTGTTCCTCGCGAATCTTGGCCAAGAGCTCGGGGTGGTCGGCAAGGTGTTGGAAACCGTAGATCAAGCCACTGCTCATAGCATCTTGAGAGGCAAACAAGAACGAGAAGACGACCATGGCCATCTCGCGGTCACTGAAATCTTTGCGACCCTTATAACCAGGGGCCTCCATTTCCTTGACCCACTGCTCAAGCATGCACTCTGGCTCGGCACCTTCTGCAACGGCGATCTTGGACTTTGCGGCAGCCATCTCCAACCATTTGAACGCGACCTTGCGAGCTTGGATGGCTTTGTAAACTTTAGTTCCTGGGAGAGCAAGGGGGAAGTTGACGAGCTCAAGGGCACGGGTAATATCCCAGTATTTTTGACTGATATCAACAGCGCCTTGCTCGGGAATATGGTTACCGCAGAAGACACGAAGTGATGTATGCATATTAAGTTCACGTGCGGTCTTCATGATAGACTTGGGTGATGGATCCTTGGCAGCGTCTGTGAGCCATCTGTTCAAATGTTTGCGGGCGATGGAGTCCTGAATGGAGATATAGATGCTTCGAAACGATGAGAAAGCGAATACGGAAGCTCGGGTCGGGAAACGCGTACCTAAGAGCCTTACGCGTGAAAAGCGTATTCAAGACCCTTCGGTACTCTACGTGGCTTCTACCAGTAAGGAAGACCCTGGAAAAGAACGCTATAGCATCCGTTCGCGTGCGAGTGAATAACATGCACGAACCAGTTATCGGGCATGAGGATTGACTTTGCGGAGTGGACAAGACAGGGTTCGGCATGATTCGGGGAGTTCAGGATCTTACGCGCGTACTCGTTCGACGAGGCCATGACGATAAAACTAGGTGCAAGGTCGTGTCAGCAATCATTCGACGCGGATGCAAGGACGTGACTCGCATGTTGAATACGCTAACGGCACTGAGAGCACCAGAGTTCCACTGAGCCATGTAGCCCTCCATGGTGGGCTTCATGGAATCGGCGAATTTTCCGATGAGTGGAATGGTCCATGTCGCGCCGGGGAGATGCTTTTTCTTGTACCTGTACAGGGACTGCTCGAAGACGAGGAAGGCGGCGACGAGGGCGAGGGTGGTGTAGAGCCAAGTTGCCGGCTCGGAGGTGGGGGCGAAGAAAGAGGGGACGGGGATGTCAACGAGAGGGGAGGAGAGGAAGGAGGGGCTGGGCACGGAAGAGGAATAGTGGCGGAGGAGGGACGCCATGATGGACGTTGCTAAAGTCTAAGAGGCAGACTCGAAACTTATGTACCCCCCTCGCGTGCTGATTGGCTCAAAAAAATCAGTCGATATATAAGCACAGCCACCGCTTAGGTGGGACTCCGAATACTTCACTTAGTTCACTACTCTACTATGCTACAGATGGCTTTTGTCTCCCTTCAGCTTCAGAGGTCATGGCCATCTCGGGTCCCGACACATGGATCGCTGGTAGCGTTGGAACCTGAATAGTACCCATGTACACCTCTGCGTATCCCGACTTTCTCGCGTTCAGCCTGTACGAGTTATAAGCAATCAATCAATCAAGCGTGAAGCAACCACGCACATGGCAAGCAGAGAGTTCACATAGGCTGCATGACCAACACGTCAGGACATATCATCTGTTTCAATCCAACGGATACTTACACTGAGCGACGATCATCACCGGGGTTAGTATGGTTGATGAGCCCTCGCGGAAGACCCACTGTGACGACCCTAGGTTATAACTCTGCTTTGAAGACGAACGAATAGCTTACGTTGATAGCGACGGCTAAAGCTACGGTGCTGATATAGACTTAGGGTGGTTCTCGAACAAGACAGGTTTACGCACCTTGTCAGCGCGCCCATATGAATCGTCATTACAACCAGTCGTTGAATCCCGCTCCCCGTTCTAAATAATGGTTAGCTTATCATCACGAAGGTTGCGACGCATCATCCAACCTTTTGACCCCTGAACGCCCGGGACGGAGATAGAAATACACTGATGCAGTAATGAGTGTGTCGCACGCTACTCCCAGAAAGCCATACAATCCGGTGAACTGGAGTAGGGGAAGCGTCGAGACGACAAGGTTCCAAAACAATAAGAGCACAAACCGGTGAATATATTGGCTTCGATTGGGGCGCACTGTTTAGTTTAGTTAACAGTGGAGCAGGTGACCAGGCTGCGACTTACTGCCAAAGGGCAGAAACTATAACGCAGCATAGTCAAAAGACGAAAAGGAAACAAACATTGACTACCTACTCATGCCGAACACTACCGAGGTAATCGATGAACAAACGTAATCGGACGAGGGATATCACTCACAGAACTGCGAGAAGCTCAACAGCCACTGAAAAAGAGTAAGTCATGTGTATATCCTCAAAACGGCGTGCACACCACTAAGCCGGTGATTGTTTTGTTCTGCTGGCTTACTACAGCGAACCGCTTAGCAAGATGAGACGTCGACGGAAGTAACTACAAACTTATCCACAATCTTTTCCCGTAAAAACTAGTTCGTGTGAGTTAATGAACCTCACTCGCAAAAATAGACTCACCTTTGAACAATGAATGAGATTGTCATCTGCACATGATTTACCGATTATTGGAATACGTTGTAAACCACTGACATCACGGTCAACATACCGACGTTCCA
This sequence comes from Baorangia bicolor, assembly GCA_038093395.1. NCBI lineage: Eukaryota > Fungi > Basidiomycota > Agaricomycetes > Boletales > Boletaceae > Baorangia > Baorangia bicolor. Next base: position 14,004 of record JBBPSC010000336.1, read on the forward strand.
AGACCCGCCTGTGATTGCCTGGATGATGTTCGTGGGGGACAACAACGAATCATTGAACGAAGACTGACCAAAGAGTCGCACGCATTGGGTCTGCATGATGAGATCCAACGAGAAACCACCACTCAATGTCAGTCATCAAATATATTTGATATGTGCTTATTATGCTGCATGCACGTCCTGAGTCATTTCATGGAATACGACGGACTGGGGTTCTTCTTACAACATTAGGACCACCTGAACATCAACGTGCGATGAGCCGGCTGCCTGCCACTTCTTGGCAGAAAAGCCACGCACCAGGTACTTTAGCAGCAGTATATCGTTCGGAAAGGAGCGAAAATAAACATAGAATTGACCAAGAGCGGCCCCAAACATACTGCTTCAGTGGGTTAGTTACGGATTTTGAAATCAAATGATCACAGACAATAATGCGAAGGCCAGACCTTTTCGGGTCAACAGCCACGAGGAGGCGATCAGAAAACCACCTCGGATCAAACCCACAGTGGATCACAACTGCTCACCGACGAAACCTGATATGTTTTCCTGTTTATTGTAAGATGTTCCCATACTTGAGTATGAGTTGAGCTTGGCGCCTTGAAAGAGTGAAAGAAAATAAGGGAGCAATGCATCACTTAAAGGCGGTTCACTCAGCGGCGAAATTTACGAAATGTTTCAGAACTATGAATATGTAACTTAAGTTTGGTTTTTACGGAGAGATGCGCCACAGGGAGGACTTTGGATATACTTTGTGCACATTGAATGTAGCCCCTAAGCCTTAAGGTTACTGATTGAATATTGAAGCTTTATTGAAGGCTGGATGAGGCATAGTTCTAAGTTTGTGCCATAAGTAAGCGAGGTGGCGCAGCAGTGCGTCATTTCGCATCCGCCCCGGCCGCACCGTTTCTCTTAGGTCCAACTCCCGACGGAAACATTTCCTAGTCACATAAGCGTCCATCGTCCACTGCGCCTCGCTCAGCCAACGCTTTTGCTCACATCGACCTCTTTGGTCCCCACCCACCCTTGCAGCTCGTTCCCTTGGCCGCGGCAGTGCCTTGGGCCAGAAAGCCCTTCGGGGTTTTCGCCCACTCTGCTGGCTGCCATCGTACGTAGTATAATCAGTGAATCACCATTCGCGTTCGCCGTAGCGATCGATATTCACCAACTCAAATTTTCGGTCGTGACATTGTGTAATTAATGTCATTTGTATGAATGGTATCTCCAAGAAAAGTCGAGTGAATTCGGGAGAACAATCACCTATCGAAAGGAGATAATCTTTGGGATTAAAGCAAAAGACCCATGATGACAACTACGAATGTCATGCCAAGGACACCCTGAATGCCACCCCTTGCACCCACTTCGGCACCGCTCGTTGTGGAAGACGTATTAGATGATGCAGAGGCCGTCAAGTTGACCGGCGGAGGTGCAGTGGACGCGTTCAAGGATGTGTTGACGTTTGGTGCAACAAAGGTCGGCCCACCCCCGGCGCCAGTGCTGTTAACGTTAGGAGCGAGGTACGGGACGTAGGCGCCAGGATTCAAGGCACCAGGAATCGTGCCTGTGAGGTTCAAGAATGGAAGGTTGTTGGTTGTGATGTTGTTGTTTTGGTACGATGTAGCATTTGCGACCAAGGCAAAGACATCTGGCAGGCCAATGTATGTTAAACTCGAAGTAAGGATACCAGAGAGATAGAGCGTACTAGAAACGGTCTTGTTGGTATCCTGGCGGCCAAGGTTGCCAAGACTCCAGTTATTTTGGACAGTAGAGAGACTAATCAAATCATATAAGCTGATCCGGGCTTGGCCAAAATGAGCAGTATTTCTTACATCGAATAGTGAGTATAGAACGTATCATCAGTTGTGTTCTGGAGGCTTGACGGGACAACACCACCAATCAGAAGGCCAAACACCTGGTTGTTGATGTTATATGTTTCGTTCCTACGACAAGGAATGAACAGGAGTTTCATTGCCCAGAAATTGACGTACTCGTCAAATGTCAACAAGATCAGTGTCTTGGGGGTGTTGAAATTGGGGTGTTGAAGCAGGGGCACTAGCCAGTAGTTCAGCCAGGAAGCAGCATACGCAACAGTTGTATCATGTGCGTCGCTGTGATTAAGTTAGCACGATGGTCTGTCAAAATACAGCGACCCACTTTCGGAGGTTAGGCGTGACAAAGATCCACTGAGAGAGGGTGTTGTTGTCAACCTGTATTACGCGCACGCGTTCAGAAAAATTATTAACCAAAATAACTAGACGACACCTACATCAACAGCAAAGTCGTTGAAGTTCCTGATACGCGCGGCACGCGTGGCGTTCTTGCCAACCGAATCATAGATAACTAACGGGTTGTGCTTGCGCACGTAGTACGTATAGTTATCAGGGTTAGTGTAGTTGTAGCCTGGGTATCCATCCGTGGGCATATTTTCCTGATAGGATGACCAGCTGATACCCTGCGCCTCCAAGAGGTCGACGACTGTCGAGATATTGTTGGGGATAGAAGTAAGCGCATCGCTCGCGAGTCCGAAGAAATCGCCTCCGGCTGATGCGACGTAGTTGGGCTGACTAGGGTGAGTCACACCATAATAGCTGCTGAGAAGGACGCCCTGGGCAGTCAGGTTCTGGAAGACGGGATTTGAGATGGCTTGCGCATAGTCGGTGTTCTCGAGCCAGATCTGAATGAAGCGGTCGAAAACCTTGCCAGGCACGTTGGGGTTGTTGGTGATCGTGCCGTTTGAGGCGCCAACGTAGAAGGGAGACGTGTCGGTCGGTCTGTGAAACGATTCCAGAGCTGTGACAGTGAAGACATGGGTAACTGGGCTTACGATGCAGCAGGGGCAGTGAAGGTCGACGCGACTGACGCTGAAACTGACCCTACTGCTGCTCCGAGAAGGATTGAGTACTTGATAATCATGTTGAATGTGGTTCAAAGAAAACCCTCGTAGTGGGGGCAAATAGAAGACACTGAGTCCGCCAATGATATACCCTTTGAGCCTGCAGACACGTGGACCTTCCTCAAATCGACGATTATGGCCGCCTCCGCGTGAAATGAAGCGCGATCAATCCTGAAACCATCAAGCTGGCTGAGCAATTCCCAACAGTAACACGTCGCAATGCTTGCCAAGAGCGAGGAACAGTGATGCACGTGACTACACTCGACTCGTCACGAACGTTCGCTGTAAATCTGCGAGTTGGGGGAATCCGGATTGCACCCGCAATGGTTCGATGTCTAGCAGGGCCTGGCATCGCCTTCAAGGGCCCTTAATGACAGATCGTGATGCCCCCGAATCGAATAACAGGGACCCGATAAGTCAATAAAGTCCTGATCCGGATAGTGAACCTGAGAACGTACAGTGCCTTCTTGCGGCCGTTGGGGGATATACATGCACATGATGGTTCAATCCCACCACGCCATTAACGTCTAATATAAGATTCTTGGCTGGGCATGCTGGGAAGAGTAAGAACAAGTTCCACTCTTTCTTTCTATAATGTATCAGGTCTACTGTAGATGATACTGTATCTCCGAGTCTTGTGTGCTTACATTCAGAAGTGTAGGCACGGTGCTTGTTATCCAGCACACGCCAACAGTGGATGAGTGGTCCAACCCACGGAGTCGCCTGCTTTTTTTTTGTCAAAGCAAGGGAGATGCTTGGCAGATATCGGCGCCCACTCTTATTCACACCCGCGAGTCCAACGCTGGCACAACGTTGAACGACCTAGCAAGATGCGGGAGGCGGTAGGAACCCCTTGACAAACCGAACCATGCGATGTATTTGGGGTCGATTCTTTCACGACCGTCTTGGCGCCACAGAATCAAATGACGCAGGTAACAGCTTCCACAAACTCACCTTGATCAAGGTGGTTTTCAACACAACTGTAAGGTTCGCCTGCGCATGTGATCATCGTTGTTAATAGCACGCTGCAACGCGCAAGTACATTACTTTCGTTGGTCCGTCAAATAAGCAACATAAACTTAAAGCCATGCTCTACAGCAGAAGAGCACCAGTGAACACAGCGCCCATGACTGACATCAGGAGATCAGCTTGAGCGAAGCTACCCAGGGCACCACCGGTCGTGGTGGTCTTTGCGGCCGCGGCCGTCAAGTTGACAGGCGCCGGTGCGTCTGAACCATTCAATGCCATGTTGGTACCATTCGCAACAAACGTCGGTCCACTTCCACCACCAGTTGCCGAGATGTTGGGCGCGAGATAAGGAACGTAGTACTCGGGGTTCAATGGCCCGGGAATAGTCTTAGTGAGGTTGAGAAGAGGCAAGTTTGATTTGCTGGTGAGGCCGTTGTTCTTGTAACCAGTGACATTCGCGACAAAATTGAAGACGTCTGAAAGACGAAATAAAGCACAATCACGCCTAATTATTACACGACACTCACTGGCCACTGTCTTGTTAGTGTCTTGACGACCGAGGTTACCAAGGTTCCAGTTCGCTTCGACTGTCGAGAGACTGAAGAAACTTGAACACACGAGAATAAAGTTGGAGGGGGGAAGTCTTACGTGGAGTAGTGGGTATAGAATGTGTCATCGGTGGTATTTTTCAGGTTTTCGGGGATAACGCCACCGAGAAGAATAGTGTACACCTGGTTGTTGATGGAATATGTCTCGTTCCTTGTGAGATTGGCGGTCAATGCTAGAAAACGCTGTGTATACCAAATTCTACTCACTCGTCGAAAGTCAATAAGATCAATGTCCTGGCTGTGTTGAAGTTGGGGTCCTGGAGCAAGGGGATGAGCCAGTACTGTAGCCATTGTGCAGCAAAGGCGACATCCGTGTCGTGACCATCGCTAAAATGCGACCATCAATAGAGTGTTTCCGGAAGTTACAAGAACTCACTTTCTGAGGTTAGGGGTGACGAACACCCATTGAGAGATGGAATTGTTTCCGAGCTGGGCAAAGATCTCGATCAGGTACCGCCAGCTGAACGTTTACCTAAATAAACTTACGTCGACAGCAAAATCGTTGAAGTTCCTGATGCGCGCGGCACGCGTTGTGTTCAAGCCGACGGAATCGTAAATGACAAGAGGGTTGTGCTTGCGGACATAGTAGGTGTAATTGTTGGGGTTCGTGTAGTTGTAGCCGCCATAGCCATCAGTTGGCATGTTCTCTTGATATTCAGACCAACTAATGCTCTTCTGATCCAGGAGGTCCACAATGGTGGACATATTGCTCGGGATATATTCCATGTTATCATTGTACAATCCCCAGAAGTCACCTCCCCCGGCGCCGAGATAGTTGGGCTCGCTTGTGTGAGTCAAGCCATAGTAACTAGTGAGGAGGATACCCTGTGTCGAGAGGTTTTGGAAGACCTGTTGGGAGGCTGCTTGGGCATAGTCGGTGTTTTCGAGCCAGATCTGGATGAAGCGATCGAAAACGGCACCAGTAACCGCAGGGGTGTTTTGGATGGTTCCGTTCGACGCACCGACATAGAAAGGCGACGTATCAGTGGGACTAGTGGGGTATCAGGTCAGTTGACTGCCGAGAACGCCAAGACGGATTACACACGCAGCAGCGGGAGCAGTGAATGTGGATGCGACTGCTGCAGAGGCGGACTTGGCGAGTGCGCCAAGGACAAGAACAGCAGGAACAGACATGCCAAACGTTGTCACCACGAGAGAGGTCAAGCAACAGACCTCCTGGAACGGTCCCATCTGGTAGGTATTTATGTGGCCGAAACTTGCCCACAAGATTGTTTTTGCCCAACCCCAACTTACAGATCAATGACGGTGTTCGGGTTTAGAACGGCCACGATTGGGCAACATTAATGGCTTCTGCACGTTCGTCCCTGGTCGTCTCTCAAGTCAAAATCCCCACACATTCACCAACCCATTACTAAAAACCCTTGCTGGGATTCTTATCTGACCTTGGCATGGGATTCTCGCTAAAGTGAAGGTGTTTACTGGAGCTGTCGTCCATGGGAATATGGTATGTTTTGGCATCCAATCGATATCCGAGTTCCTGTGTTTTGAGCACGAACGTGTCTTGCGCGCACCTCGTGATACCCTGGCAGTTTGGTAGTATCCTGACACATGCTCCCGAACTTTCCCTGTTCTATATTTGAGCGCCAGAATAGACCCTAAAGACCATAGATGCGCCTTGTCGTCTTTGGGGGCCGAGGCGGATACTTTGAACGGGAAAATACGCCGTCGGTGGCCCGTGCTTACATTGGAATGTTGGTTCCCAGAAGACGAGAACATAATCTTGGACCGAGATTTTATGCTTGCTTGAAGGTTGCGCCAAGATTGCACTTAGCATCAGATATATGGCTGACCTCCAGAAATCAACGACTGCATCCAAGTTCTCAGAATCTTGCACTTTGGGCTTTATTTTGAGATTCGAGCTCACCTCCTGATTTACACAATGTCTCGGTTTTTTGAAACCCAGCGAGAACTCAGCTGCAAACTTGAGCCAGAGTCGAAGAGCGAAGGGTTATATTCGACGCTCGCTTCTCCGCACGGAGTTACCGATCACATGTGACAAGAAACGGACAAGAAAGGTCTCATGCCGACTGAATCTCGCGGACCCCGG
>JBBPSC010000337.1:0-20529 GCA_038093395.1 Baorangia bicolor
CTGGCTCGATATCCGCCAACACCCCGTCCGCGCGTACCTCGTAGCTCTCCGGATCGACGGCCATCGTCGGCAACGCGTCGTTCCACTTCATGTCCCGTTTCGTCACGCGGCGGCAACCGACGACGGGCTCCACGCGCTTGGCGAGGCCGTAGGATGCGATGGTACCGTTTTCGACGGACGCCCGTGAAACAAAGGCGATCGAGTTCAGGGCGGCGGCTGCAGGGAAGGAGCCCCACATCGGGCGGCCGTAGGATGGTTGTACGGTCGGTATGGACCCGTTCGCGTCGCCCATCTATTCACGCGCGCCAGGGGAGAAGGGGAGGAACGTCAGCCGACAACAGTCCATAGAGTTCGAGACCAAGGGAAAAAGAATGCGGGAACGTACCTGGGCCCACGCGATAACGCCCGACTTGAGCACCATTTCCGGTTTCGCGCCAAAGTGCTCAGGTTTCCAAAGAACGAGGTCGGCGACTTTGCCCACTTGGATCGATCCGACGTGTGCGTCGATACCATGCGTGATCGCACTACAGCCAATCAGGACGTCATGGTCAGGAAATGCCCCGTGCACAAACGACGATGCACTTGAAACACGCACGGATTGATGGTATATTTCGCGATATAGCGCTTCACACGACCATTATCACATTCGTGGGTATCCCCGAGCTCGATGAGAGGACCCCGCAACGACCTGAGCTTGCTCGCAGTTCGCCACGTCCTCGCTACCGCCTCGCCAACCCGTCCCATCGCCTGCGAGTCGGAACTTATCATGGAAATCGCCCCCATATCATGGAGGACGTCCTCAGCGGCGACCGTCTCTTCCCGGATTCGAGATTCTGCAAAGCGGAGATCTTCGAGGATAGTTCTGTCGAGGTGGTGACAGACCATGAGCATCTTTTGACGGAGTGGTCAGCACATCGTACGCGACATAGTTGTGAGTGATCTCAACTCACGTCGAGATGCTCGTCGAGGGTATTTGAAGCGTAAGGACGAGTAGGATTCGTGGACGATGGAAGAACATTGTCGAGTCCACAGACGACGATGATGTCAGGAGCATGCCCGCCACCTAGTGAAACATCAGCACAACAAAGTACATGGTATCGGAACACGCGCACCAGCTCCCTCGGTGTGGTACGTATGGATTGTACGGCCACCAAAGGCCTCGATCGTGCCTAGAAAATGTGAGTGCCACCGTAAATCATTCGTCCGGGACAAACATACTCTCAACGAAACCACTCTCGTTCAGAGTGTCAGTGTGAATGTTGACCTGGACGTCATATTCATCTCCGACATCAAGACAGTTAGATATCGCGGCCGGTGTAGAGCCCCAATCCTCATGGAGTTTAAGCCCTGCGGCACCTGCTTTGATGATCTCCTCAAGCGCTGGACGACCAGAATCATTCCCCTTTCCTGTGAACGCAAAGTTCATAGGGAGACCGTCCGTCGCGGCCAGCATAGCCCTGATATAGAAGGGGCTAGGTGTACATGTGGTCGCATTCGTACCAGCGCTTGGACCGGTGCCACCTCCGATCATCGTCGTCGTGCCGACAGCGAGAGCTTCGGTTACTTGTTGTGGACAGATGTAATGAATATGCGCATCAACGGCCCCGGCTGTGACAATTAATTTCTCCCCGGCGATGACCTCTGTTGACGAGCCGACGATCAAAACTGGCTCGACCGAGTCCATCACATCGGGGTTGCCAGCCTTGCCGATACCTACGATGATGCCGCCTTTAACACCGATATCCGCCTACGGTCCTATCAGGGGGGTGAATGAAACCGCGGAAACGCCGACTTACCTTATATATACCGGTCCAGTCGACGATCACAGCATTTGTGATGACGAGGTCAAGTGCCTCTGCAGAGCTTCGTCCAGATGCTTGACCCATACCATCTCGAATAGTCTTGCCTAGGTCCAAAATGAAGCAACTTCGTGAAACTATCGATGTCATGACTTACCACCACCAAATTTGACTTCGTCGCCATATACAGCCTATGCGAACTTAATACAGTTCAACGAACCAGAATAATGATCTAGCTCACCGAGTCCCGTTCGATCTGGATCCAAAGACTCGTGTCCCCGAGGCGAATGCGATCCCCAACTGTTGGACCATACATAGATATGTAGTCCTCGCGACTAATGTCCTTAGGTATGAACCATTGGACAGCATCTGGCTGGTCGAGATGACCAAATCCTCGGAAGAGGTCCTCGGAGATCCCTGCTGCCAACTTGGACGCAACGAAATCAGTGAGCCCATTGCCTCCTTTGACCACTCTGTTGCCTAAAATAGCACAAAGAACGACGGTCTTTGTATCACCAGGCTCAAATCGCACAGCCGTTCCAGCGGGTATATCGAGGCGTTTCCCAATCGCTTTTATCCGATCGAACACCAGTGCCTTGTTCGTCTCGGCAAAGTGGTAGTGAGAGCCGATCTGTGTTGATGAGCATCTCGATGAGACATGTTGACTTGTAGGTTTACCTGAATGGGACGGTCACCATTATTAGTGACTTTGATCTTGATTCTTTCGCGACCGCGATTGATGCAAATGCGATCTTTCTTTGCAATGATTGCACCTGGGAGACTCCCGCGGTGGTTTAGCGTGGGATCGGGTGCTGGGAACGTGTCGATAGGAGGTACGGGTAGGAATGAACCATAAAGCGCGGCTTCGAGATTGCCGTCATCAGTGCAGATAGGATCATGTACGGTCACTAGGAAAACGCTGAAATATCACCGTTCACGGTGTGGTCAACTCATGATCAGACCACGTCGCTAAACACTGACCCGTCTGCAAAGGTTCCTTCTACTTGGATCTCATGTAGTCTTGGGGCAACGCCAGGGAGGACGTGCCTGCGACCCAACAGGGTCTTACCGTACTGCATCAATTCAGCGACGGGATGTTGACCATCGCGGATACGTTCTTGGAGTTGTGAAGCGATAAGCGCGGTGGCTTCGTTGATGTTCAGTTGCAATCCTCGCGCGAGTCGCTTCTGGGCGAGGGTACCTGCCTTTATCAAACCAGGTATGGTGTACTCAGCAAGCCTCTACTCGACAAATAGAAGTACCTGGTGGAGCAAGAGCTTGTCATGCTCCCTCGGTAAGATATACATCCGTGTGGGGTAAGTTTAACGTTCAGTTTTGAACAAAGCCTTGAAGGTGCGGAGAATGCTTCTTCTTGCCTCACGATAAGGGACGAGACGTCAAGCGAGGTCGTATCCCTTCTCTTTTGGGTCATGTGACAACCTTCTTACGCGAATGACAAAAAAAAAACCAAGTTTTGTTTGTTTGTTGTCTCCAATCTCTGATGGTGGCGACCTCGACCCGTTCGAACGCAAATATTGTCCGCCCTTGACCTCATGGAAATTCCGTGATCTTGCGCCGATCGGCCACCGGGTACACGTTTTCTGTCTCCACTCAACTTTGAGGACACCAAGTAACGAATGAAGGTTTGCATAATAACTCGTGGTGAGGGTCGGGAAGCTGTGTTCATTTCGACTTGAACGACTTCATTGACCAACATGACTTGGCGACTGGTGGTTCGATGTCAAAGCCTTCTTTTCGCTGCTTTGGCTCAGCTGCGGTGTCGTCATAATGTGAGAAAGCACGGTCGGGACTGGGGTAAGATTGCTGGCTTCTGAGTGGGCGGTCACTTCTGTCATTCCATTTCCCTCGACCAAGACAATGTCATTTCGGATAAGAACGCCACAGTTCTAGTCGCCAAACGGACCCTCGTCATCATGCCACGATTGAACAGCACCCAAACGTTGATTGGTTCGTTTCATTTCATATCGGATCAGAAGCTAGTCACAGGCGAGTCATTTCAGTGTCTGCCGCAGTGTTCGAGGCCCCCGCACATGTCGGGACAGCTGTGGACAGTGTGGACAGTGTGGGAACAAATCTCCTTCCCGAGACCGATCGCTTTGATTAGTCATCATTTTCCCGATCATATCTGCTCCCCGTTTGTGGGCACCGCTTTTGTTCGGCCACAGGATATCAAGTCCCTTTGTCGTCCACCGGGTCTCACTCTCTTTCCACGCTACTTATGCCTTCGTGTTCTGTCGTCCCTCCCCTCCCTTCTCCCTCTCCAAACCCACGCAAGCGCACCACGTCCTTCTACGAGCCCTTACCCCGAAAGACGTCCCGTACCATGCTACGTCGTACCGAATCATTCCTTTCCTTATCTGACTATAACGACGAGAGCCACTCGGAAGGTGGCTCATTCCTCCATATGACGTCCTCGCCCTCGCCCTCGCCCCGCGTCGCTCCTCTAAACCGCGCTCGCCTCCACTACAGGGAGCAACAAGAATCCACGAAACCCGGTCGTAAGCGCGCCGAGTTCACTATTGCCCCATCCCCGTCACCCCCCGGAACATCCATTCCCAAACGTGGCACCCGCGTGGTACCCAAACCACAATCCCAGCCCGCAGTACCCCACGCCCGTACCACATCCCCACTCGCTCCGGCGCGGAAATTGCTACCGCCCCGAGCGAGTTTTCCACGTTCGAAACCGGAGCCGGATCTGTACCGCACGGCGCTCAAGGGAAGGATGCGTAGCTCACCTGAGGGGGAAAAGATTCTTCGCATGGGCCCGCGCCTCGCGATCGCGATCTTATCGGCGACGAGGGAGTTGGAGCGGATCGTCTCCGCGCACGAAGATGACGATGTGACGATGGGTGACGAGACGGAGCCCACCACAAGATCTGCGAGATGGGGTCTAGGGCGAGATATGGTGGCGGTCCCGTGCGGGGCCTAAGTGGACACGCTTAACACACAGGGGCCTCAGCACACCTTCCATCCCATTCACGCACCACGTTTGACGACGACTTCAACCATGGCATACGTATATTTATCCGAAGGCACGGCTGTTGTTTGCATGCATTTCATTGTATCCCGCACCTACCCAGGGCCTCCTCACATCCCCAGGGTTTATTTTTCAGCGCACATGCTTCGACCTTCTCGTTGATTTCGTTTTTCCTTGGGTATAAAAGAACTTTGGACGTTGTACACCGCGCCGTTGTCTCAAGATTTTTTTTTTCTATTTCCCCTGTCTCATAGTATTTAATTCTCGCATTTGTATCATTGACACGCTTGCACATTTGCCACACACGCACGACTATGCCCTCGCTCACGCACACTCCTTTGAAGTACGTTCACACCACCATCACTCATTGTCCATGTTACATACCCACATCGACCCACACCGCTCTTTTCGATCTTTGTTCGCACTATCATTTTCGGATCATCGCCACCACGCTTTGACTTGCTATACCACTGATATCTTTTTTCGTATCTCATACCCCCCTGTATGCTGTACACGACCGGGATCGGTAACCAATGAACCTATCGTTTGTCTCGTCGCTTGATACCGCAGTGATCAGATCCATCAGAATCGTGATCTTGATCAGGGCAGTGGTATGCTATACTTGGCTTCAGCCGAACAAAGCTGATAGCTCAGAGAAAGATCAAATTGGCAGTGAGCGCGTCGGGACTCCGTATACGACAGTGTGGAAAGTTGTGCTTTGAGAGCGAAGCGCATGGACAGCCGTGCGAGATGAACTGCTCATGATGGCAAGCGCTTACAAGCACACAACACAGTGTTGTACCCGATTTGGAAAGAACGTGTACAGGTGCCTTCCAACACGTTTGAAGCTTGCAAGTTGACGTTGCTCCTTCGCGCCGCCGAGACGTGACTGTTTTGAGGCACTTGTTTTGAGGTGACAATGTGATCGAGGTATGATCAGGGACGAAAACACATGGCTCGGGGAATTTGTCACATAGAATCACACCCGAGATGTCTCGATTCGGAGGTCGGCGTCGGACGACTTTGTTTTTTTTTTGCGATCTCGAAAGGGGTACAAAGCGGGCGCTAAAAAACACACTGAATGGATTGTTTCTGTGGTAACGATGTATTGTCTCGTTTTATCATGCGAGCTAAACCTCTAAATCGTGGCGCAGCACGTTAATCTGTGGTAGGTCCGTCGGGCGTTGCCAACCATGCCATATCAAGCCCCATATACTTCGTCACGAAGCAGCCCTTAACTTGGAAAACAGGAGCATCAGGGCCAAAGCCCACCGTTCGAACTGCTCCTTGGATACGAACAATAGTGCTTGCGAGAGCACTGCTTTGATGATCTGTGCTGACATTCCCTATATATATAAGCGTGAGCGACACCGTTTGAGGATATTCGAGGTTGATCCTGCGAGATCGAGATGCGTTACCTGATACCAGCCGACGAAACCTTCCGTCTTGAGTACGCGAATCAAAAGCCCGACTGCCCCTGTCTGTTTCACTTTCACAGGCGGTCGCGAGGAGTGGGGGAGCACGTTTTCTTTTTCCGTGTCATGCTCAGACGTGCGCGCTTGAATACGCACTTTGGCCATGATGTAAGGATACGTAACCTGTCCTGGGTTCAACTGGAGATCGCGGACCGAGGTGGAGAGAACGACTCACGACGGTGGCGAGCGTCTTGCTGAACGCGCCAAGCAAGAAGGTCATTCCCGGGGTGAGCTTCTCGGCTGCCCCAGCTGCGGCCCTCGCGAGGAGGAGCACGCTCTTCAACCGCTCGTACACGCCATAGGTGATCGCGGGATTCACGGTAAGCACCATGCCTGGTTTGATCCCCAACCACAAGCCCGTCACGCCATCCTCGCGGATGATCTCTCGCGCAACGCCAAAGAACGAATCGTCATCGCCGTCGCTGCGGGGGACGGTTTCGGGTAGGTAGCTTTCGCTGGGTTTTTGAGCGCGTGATGAACGGCCGACTTGTTGTCGGGTCGCAATGACGGAGACGGGGATGGTGAAGATTTGGGAGAGGGCTCCGGCTGCGGCACCGAGGGATAACTCTGCAGCGGTGGATAGTATGGGTGTTTTAGAACCGGCAGGGGCCCTCGCGGTGAGACGTTTGATGTAAGAGGTGCGGAGGAAGGAGTAGAAGTAAAAGTACGCGTATTCTACGAACGGGTGGGTCAAGAATCAGACCGGATAGTAGGAGAAGACGCACGCATGGAGAAGGTGTTGAGCATCGTCGCTGCGAATCCACGGTACCACCCCAAGATACCTTCGTGCTTAAGGATGTCTAGCAAGACAGACAACATCGTCAGCTCATCTTTGCGTTTTCCTTTGGCAGTCGATGACGTGGCTTGTATTCGTGTTTTTGCGCTGCCGACAAGGTCAGTCTTGTCTGGTGACGAGTCTACGATACTTCTACATACACATCTAGTGGATATACTACACTGTAGCACCTGGTGTATCAGTATCCTGTGAGAGCGCCCGGGGTATGTCGAATACTCACGCATTGCTGAAGCAGGCGCCAAGAGCGCCAGCCAATGCTGCTCCGAAAGGCGTTAGCTGCTGAGAAGATGTTGCAGGCTTGGACTGGACGGACATGGTGGCGTGTGCCAAGTTTGAGAGTGCGATCGCAGAGCGTCGCAGCCAGCTGGCTCACCGGAGCCGGTTGAACCGGATCTGGCTTGAAACACATTCACGATTTCACATGACTACCAGCGTTCGCATATCCAAATAAGGAAGGCAGAGACTTGGGATCCTAACATGTACAAACACCCTCCTTGACCTATCCACGACAGTCATAACGAATACAAAACTTGCATTTTCAGCCCGATCACACCACCTCCACGTCCATCCCACCCCTGTATCTCCGCACGACACACTGGGCATCTATATTACGAGGTAATAAATCAAGCGATATGGGGCAGATGAATGAGAAATCGAACGACGTCAGAGCGAGGCACTCACCTAGCCGCAGGTGCCCTGTCCATCGCAACGACCATATTTCTTCTTATGGTCGACTTGATCGCTGTAAAGAGGCACTGGCCACAGCATATATGTCCACACGGAGTCAGAGTTGCGTTGGTCGGAGGGAAGAAACAAATGGGACACGTATATGCTGAGAGGGGTTCTAGCGTTGAAACGGTGGATATGGCAACCACAGTGGAGCTCGAGGGAGGTACTCGAGAAGGAGAAACTGGCTTGTCATGGGTGATGATTGGGGGAGTACCGGAGGGAACCCGGTCCGCTTTCGGGGATATAGCTGTTGGATCAACCAAGTCAGAGAGTTCGATGGGAACGGAGACGCTAGATGATGTGGCGACGAGTTGGTCGACGGGAACGGGACTCGGAGATACTGGGAGGAATTCTTCGCCTGTTGGGTGAGGTTTGCTGTCGGCAACTACGTCTGGGGGTATCTCCCACGTCGAAATCTGGGTGGAGATGATGCTGGGCTGGCTGGTCTCTGTTGGAGTTGGTGGGGGTGGCTGCTGCGCTTCCGACTGAGGCTGGTCGACATCGATGCCTGGATGCGTTGCGACGTATTCGACATCGGAACCAACGTCTACCCGCCTTCGCTTCTGTCTCTGACGATCAGAGCCACCCGGGACATTGCTGGTGACTCCATACGCAGGCGATGGGGTGCGATGGTGACGTGGACTGCGAAAAGTCAAGGGCGCAGGGAGTGGATGTGATACAGGCGGGGATGTCGTGAGGTCAATCGCATCTTGTACGTTGCTCATCGTGGCCAACGGCGAGGAGATTGTCGCCGAATATTGCGTAATAAACGACTGTGGGTTTCCGGGGTCTCGCCATCACAGCACGATCAAAGTGACACGTTGGCAGAGGACTACAAAGTCTAACACACTTACACACCCGCGTCCGAGCTGGCCACTCCTTGACGTTCCCGGTCCCAATGTCTGCGATACCGGCCAAGGAGAAATCTCTGCTCGACAAGCTTGATGAGGCCGTCCCCGGGCTCGCTCGCTTCGATGCGTTCCCTAAGCTCCCTTCAACATACAAGGCTCGCTCCGAATCTCGCGGTTTCCTCACTCTTTTTGTTATTCTTCTCGCTTTTCTCCTTGTGTTGAATGATATCGCAGAATATGTCTGGGGCTGGCCCGACTACGAGTTCAGCGTCGATACCCAGGCGGGGAGTTTTATGAACGTCAACGTGGACATGGTCGTGAACACCCCCTGCTCGTGTATGTACCCAAGCAAGCACATTTTACTGCTAGTATTCATCCCTGTACGACATAGACCTCACCGTGGATTTACGCGACGTGGTTGGCGATCGACTGTTCCTCAGCAAGGGGTTCCGTCGCGATGGAGTGGGTCCCTGGATTTTCGTCCGTTTTGCCGTGTCTCATCAGCCCGCGTAGACTGTATTCGACATTGGACAAGCTACGACTCTAAAGTGCGTCCTATCCTCATTGCACGAACAGTGTCTTATGTGACGCTTTCGTTCATAGAGAGCACGCCAGGGCTCTCTCCGCTCGTCAGGCCGTTGCGCAGTCGAGAAAGTCCCGCGGATTCTTCTCATTCTTCAAACGTACCCAACCTGAGTACCGACCGACATACAATCACAAAGCAGACGGCGATGCGTGCCGAATCTATGGTACCCTTGGTGTCAAGAAGGTTACTGGTGAGTATGCGCTGCATGTTCGTGTGTCGTTCTCAATTGTTTCCTTTGCCAGCCAATTTGCATGTCACTACGCTCGGCCACGGATACTCGAGTGCTGTTCACGTGCCCCACGACAGTGTGTCTGTTTTTGGTGACGTCACTCACTCATTTTAACCATGCTTTTGCAGAAATGAATCTCTCTCATGTTATCACCGAGTTCTCGTTTGGGCCGTATTTCCCTGACATTGCTCAACCACTCGATTACTCGTTTGAACTTGCCAAAGAGCGCAAGTGTTCTCCATATTAGCTTGTTCGCGCGGGTGACTTACCTTCTCTGCCTACTCACAGCGTTCATGGCGTACCAGTACTACCTTCATGTGGTCCCTACCACCTACGTTGCGCCGCGCTCCTCGCCTCTCAACACAAACCAATACAGTGTTACGCACTACACTCGCAAACTAAATGACCACGAAGGCACCCCTGGCATTTTCTTCAAGTTTGACTTGGATCCGATGGTTATCACAATCCACCAACGCACGACCTCTTTGGTTCAGCTATTCATTAGGTATATACAGGCTACCTTTCCAACGTTGGGCACTAAATTATTGCATCAGGTGTGTTGGTGTCATTGGTGGTATATTCACCTGCACTTCGTATTTCCTCCGCATCACGGTCCGTACCATCGAAGCAGTCTCTGGTGCAGACTCGACCCCAGGAATCGTCGCCGCTGAATCGACAGGTGTCAAACGCAAATGGGCCGGTGGACACCTCCGCGCACGCTCCACTGCAAATACCGCACGCGTCGTGCGACAGGGTAGTGGATGGGTCGTTGAGGGTGCGGGAACGCCGTACTCGGCGACGCCTGCCACGGGTGGGTTCGGCCCCATGAGTCCATATCCGTACACACCGTTCCCTTCGACAACCCCCGCGCTGTCGCCACCTCCTTCTCTATCTGCAACTTCGACAACGTTTGGTCCTGGTTCGGTGTCCCCGACGCCAGGGGTGGGGCTAGGACTCGGCGCACCAACGTTTACGCACTCTCGAACACCGAGTATGATGGGCGGACACACGAGAACGTTGAGGAACGTGAGCGGGGATGGTGCTGGCGCAGGTTCTGGACCTGCAGGGGTGCCGTTGCCGGTGTCGCCATTCCCGGGGTCAGTGCCTGCCACACCGATGGTCCCTCCGCCACCACCCAAGTCTGCAAGAAAGGATGATTGAGGTCAGAGATGAGGATGTGGGTTGGTCTGCTCGTAGTGTAGCGTTGCCTGTCAAGCATTCGGAAGCCGCTGCGGCATCATGCATCATGACCGAATAGGTCTTGTAAACTTGAACTCTCCCATTTGTATTTTTGTCCAAGGTCAAGAGATGGCGTGGGCAGGATATCTAGATTTTTGTGTACTGCGGTTTTTGGTAGTGCTCGTTGCGATGGGCTTCAAGATCCCATTGCCACCTAGGTCCCCTTCACCGACACGATGACATCCCACAACGCTGTCCTTCCGAATGCCCTGAACACACCAGGGATCAAAAAACTTAGGAATAAGCGAGTCGTGCTTGCATCTGCCAGCCCGCGACGGAGCGAGATTCTTCGAACGCTCGTAAGTGTTGCCTACATCACATCCTCTTCTAGTTCACGAGTAAATCCAATATGCGTTGTCATCTCATCCGCCGTCGACTCTCTTGATCATTCACGTTGTCCGACCTAAATACACGCTCTTCATTCCGCCAGGGTCTCACCCCAGAGATTGTGCCCTCGACGTTCGCCGAGAACTTGCCCCTGTCTTCGTTTGAGCAGATCCATGAATATCCCGTCGCTACTGCGACGCACAAGGCGGTGGAGGTATACGAGAGGCTCGTGGTGCGTATATTCGTCGTCGGATGATGCTAAGATGAGGATGAAAGAGGTGACGTGTCCTGTCGACGGTGTCGTGATAGACCGAGAACCCGGACGACCCTCCCGATCTCGTTATCGGCGGTGAGTTGCATGTCTCTTCTTGTGGGATTCGGGACGTCACACATCGTACAGCGGATACGGTCGTTTTCACGCACGCGCTGCCGTCGACGGCGCTCGAGATGGAGTTGGGCACGAGGCAGGAGCTACTGGAGAAGCCACTCTCGAAAGCGGATCACTTGCGTATGTTGCAAGACCTCAATGGGAACGTGTGTGAGGTCGTGACGGGCGTGTCGCTGGGTGAGCGTTGTGTTCAAGGACATGAAGTCGTGGATCGAATGGTGCTTGTTTCTAGTTTTCCCTGTTCTCACAGCGCCGGGGTACGCGACGAGGTGAGAACGCTCTCGGTCTGTTGTTGCGGTCGAGTTTGTTCACCGTTATCGACCGCGTGGGATAGGGAGATGGACGAACGGACGCTAGTCTACTTTGCAGACAACCCTTTGCATATCCTTCAAGCATACGTCGAGAACGGCGAAGGGTTTGATAGGGCAGGTGGTTTTGCGGTGCAGGTACGCTTTGATTCCATTGATGTCCATACAAGTATAGATCTACTCTTCACCGCCCCACCACCACGCTGTGCTTGTGCTAAACGCGTTCACAATACAGGGTCTCGGTAGCATTCTGATTCGCAAGATCGATGGAGACTATAACAACGTCGTTGGATTCCCTGGAGCATCTTTCTTCCAATTCGTAGATAAACTGGTGGAGGAAGAAGAAGTGGATTTTTTACAGATATAGACGCGATTGCTGTAGTAGAAGAGTTTGACACCGCCATTGCTGACAAATCAAGCAAGTGCGGCAGTGCCGTAGTGTCCCGGCAGCCTGTCTTTGCTCGACGACATATTTCATTTCTTTCTCGCTTCATCTGGTTTCGGGCGCTTTTACCCTCGTTCTTGCTAACCTGTCCACGGGACACCACAGGCTAACTTTTCGTCATTCGTCCGAACCCTTCCAAGATGTCTGGATTCGCCGCTCTCATGGCGCTCAGCGCCTCACAGACAAAGGAAGCGCAAGGTGCAGTCCAGACGGCGCTCGAGCAGCGTCAGCGGAACGAAGAACTCAAACGCAAGAAACAAGAAGAAACCGAGCGCAAGGCTCGTGAAGAAGCTGCGAAGCTTCGCCAGAAACGGTTCGAGGACCAGAAGAAACAGCAGGAACTCGAGGCGAAGCGGGAGGTAGAGCAAGCACGACGCGAGGCGGAGCAGACACGGCGAGAGGAGGAAGCTCGGAACGCGTTGCTCTATGGGCCCAAGAAGGCAAAGCAGCAGGGGCCGAGATGGCCTACGTCGCATTCGGGGATCAGAGACGAGGTGCGCAGACAAAGGGTTGGGGAGGACGACGGCGACAATTCGAGGTCGGGGTCGCCTGCGATGGCGTTGACGAGGGAGGAGAAACGGCAACGGAGGGTGGAGGCAGAGATGCGGCGTACGTATCAGCTCAAACGGGCTTCGTTGGGGTATAACAAGGCAGGTCGACGACTCCCGGGCGGGGCTATCGATGCCCCGTCAGCGCCTACCTCCGACTCTGGCGCCTCCGCACAATCGGTCAAGGCGCGCCTTGCTGCGTTACCCAACACGCTGACGAAACTCAACGTAAACAAACGGGACGTAAGGACGATCGACGAGATTCTTCGGGACAGAGCCAAAGCGAAAAACGTGACCCTCGATGGCGACGATGCCCGTGAATTCAATGACTGGTTCGGAAAGGCGAAGAAGAAGGAACCCACTTCTCTTCCGAGTACACAGTCGAGCGCCTCACTTGGGTCTGAGTCGTCCTCGGGTGGAAATTCACCGAGACCAATGGGCACAAGTAAGTGCCTTTTTTCGACGCATGTCTCTCGGTTATGGTACCCAACTGTCGTGGTAACGCACAGAGGCCGCGTCGCAACCGCAGGCCAAATCGCAGCCTCTAGCTGCCAATGGCAAGGCGGCATCCAACCCGTTTGGAACCAAGTCATCCAGACCTGCGCTGAGCACCAAGACATCCTCGTCGACGATCCCCAAACTCTCATCCTCTGCCGTCAAGTCTTCGCAATGCAAGAGTCCAGTCCCCAAATACCCTGCCAAGTCGGGGTCCGCATCGGGTGGTGCGCTTCCCCGATCGGGAGGGGTACCACCCAAGAAGCGACCACGGTCGCCTTCGCTGTCGCTTTCACCCCCTCCACTGAAGCGACGTGCGTCTGAACCCGAGAGCGCGTTCGGTTCTGAGATCTGGAAGCTGTTTGGCAAGGACCGGAGTTCGTACATCGCGCGGGACGTGTTGAGCGATGACGAGGATATGGAGGCGGACGCGAGCATTTTGATGAAGGAAGAGATGCGGAGGTTAGTCCTGCCGTTTCATTTCCCCCTTTTTTTCTGTGATCATATCGTCGAGTGTCCACACAAATATGCATCGCTCATACACACCCCACATAGTGCCCGGCTCGCGAAACGCGAAGACGAGGTCGCGTTGGAAGAGGAGAAACGCCACGAAGAAGAGAAACGCAGACGAAAGCGCGAACGCGAGATGCGCGAGAGACAGGGCATGTGATTCCCCCAACGGTTCACTCCCATCGATCGGAAACGTCTGCTGCATTTTGCACCGTGCACCGGTGAACGTAATACGGTACCACCCAACCATCCACATTTTCTCTCTTATTCCCCGTGTTTTTTTTTCTTGTATTCCCAGTTCTGCGCTGCTCTGTCTTCCCTCAAGGAAGGTCTATTCCAAGGATACGCCGCCCCACCCTACCCATTGGCACACAACGCGGACTCGATTTCCCTTCACTTCTTTTTGCCCCTTTTCTGTTCTTGAACGGTCTAGATGCGACTAGGAACAAGGAACAACGCATGCCCATCACCCACCTACACGTTTTTTTAAACCATCCCTCGGTAGGATTCGATTGGATTCACAAACGGCCCATCCCCACATAACACATAACATATTTATTCATGTCCTTGTTTCGTTTCGTTTTCCCTTATTTTTTCTTCCAACCCCCACTGTATTCGCATAGCGCTCTTGTCACACTCACATACAAATCCAATGTTTTACTTGCATGTCACTAAAAGCGCAAACGATGTCGTGTCATTGGCAGGATGGAGCCACGATATAATTACATGAATAGATAACACGAAGAACGGAAAGACATGGGGATAGCGATCGACAATAAGGAGGATGAATAGCGAATCTATACGTGTGCGTGTATGCAAAAAAAAGGTCGGGGAGGTGCACTTGAACGTCGGCGCTGCGGTGTCGAAACACAAGTCGGGCGGTTGGGCTGGCTGGTCTTCTCAGCTCCCATCGTCCGCTCGGAAGCGCTTGGCTTGAGGATACTGTCCGCCCTGTCCCTGCATAAACGCTGGATTGAAGTGTCCTTGCATGCCATATCCACCGCCGCGTCCGCTGCCGCCACCACCGGCCATCATTCCCATACCTATAACGAATACATCCAAGAGGGACTCCGTAAGAAAACCAGTGCGAGGGCAGAAAGAGACCGCTAAAAGCTCATACCCATTCCGCCGCGTCCTCCCCCCCCACCCATCATCCCCCCGCCGCCACGCGGACCTTGGGGGATCATCCCACCTCGTCCACCGCCTACGAACCCGGTGCCCATGCCGCCGCCGCCGAACCCGCCCATGCCCATGTTCCCCATGGCCATCGCGTTCATCATACCCATGCTTGCCATGCCCATGGGTCCCATGTTGCCCATCATATTAGACATGCCGCCACCGCCGCCGCCGCCCCGCATCATTCCGCCGCCCATCATGCCTCCCCCACGTTGCATACCGCCGCCCATCATGCCACCTCCCATTTGGGGACCACCACCACGGTAGCCCCCGCCGCCACGACCCATGGCCCCGCCCCCGGGCTGCATTGGTGTACCTTGCTGCCGTTGTTCACGTGGCGGGGGTTCTGTCGATCAGACTCTTCAGCATGTACATTATCACGCATATATGCACCTTCCTTACCTTTGGGAAGCGTTCGGAAGGGATTTCCTTGTGAGGAGGAGGTGAACGTTGCGGTTGCACGTCGATTTTGAAAGTCACTGAAGAGAACTCATTTCGTCATTGGAACACCAGACCAGACAAACGACGCACTTGTTATCGAACCACGTCTTGAGGGCATTGGCATTTTCATAGCTTCCAGATTCTATGTATGCAACCCTGTAAACCAGCGTTAGATCGATGGCAACGTAATCCTAGCCTTTGTCTAAACTCACCCCTTGCTCTTGCCATTCACTTTATGTTCCGAAAACGTGATATCCCTGTGATCAATCGCAACACCGATATTCAGAGCAACTTGACGCAAGTCCTCGTCTGTTGTCCACTGTAAAACAAGCGTTGGCAACACGAAAACGAAACAAGAACGCTCAGAACAAATTGCACACGCAAAAACTAATTGACAGGATAAAGAACGGACCCATTGGAGATCCCCAATGTACAACGCATCATAACCCATCATCGACGGGTCTACGTTTCCACCGCTGCCATGTCCACCGTTTGAGTGATAGCTCCCGTTCATGGCGACGTCTGGTCCTGTCGAATCTGATTTTGTGTGCCCTACTTGACTCGTAATGGGGTTGCTGATGGCGGATTGCACAGGCGAGGGTTCGGTCAAGGATGGCAAGATGGTATGCTTTGTTTCTTCGTCTTCGTCGGGTCGAGGACGCTTTTCACCCGTCGAAGGCTCGACGGGGGTGCTCACGGCTTCGACAGGCTCTTCAACTTGCACTTCATCTTGAAAGCCGTCATCCTTGGTTCATCACCAACACAATATCCAATTCCACCGAAAGTCAGCAAAACGGTGCGTATATGTGCTCGAGGGTACCACCTACCTGTTCCGTCTTGCTAGTCACGAAACCGTCGTCTTCGCCGTAGATGTCAAAATCGTCCTCAGGCATGACTCAAAAACAGATTTTCGAGCGAGGGCAAGTAAACACTTGTTTTGCACTAGAAGAAAGAGGACAGAGATGACAGGATTGGTTGAGTACCGACGTGCACATGATGATAGGCAATAAGCACAAAAAAGGGGGCGACAAGACAACGACAGTGTGGAGGAAAGAGCTCAGCGCATATACAGGGGATTAAAAGGACGGTTCTGTGCGCTACAGGATCAGCGACACAGAAGGGTGGGAGGGTTTCTTACACGATTAGGTATGGATACAGTGACTGTGATTAAACAGGACCCTTCCGTCCGTTGGTTTATACAGTTTCGTAGGTAGACTCGGTAAAAACACGTTCTTTCGCAGGGGGCGAACGAGAAACCTGTTGAAGTTGTGGGGCGGGTTGACGTCGGTGCAGAGAGAAAGTGGACAAGATCGTCAATTTGGTTTCAGAGCTGTATTAACTGCGCTTTGTTTGTCTCTATTTTGTTCCTGTGGCGCCCGTCATGGCAGGGGGCATGTAACGATAAGCCAACCCGCCATGTCCATTCCGGGGTAGACCGAGTTTATCATTGGACAAAGCATGGGAAGCAATCTATCCCCACAAAGTACACCTTCTCATGTCTTCTCTCGAAGCACCGCTCCGATCACTTCTTCCTGGCGTGCCAACCACAACCCAAACGCCGGCGTTCGAAGCCACTTGTCATAAAACTCCTTCTGCTTCGATGACGACTTGAACGGCAGCGCCAAGGGGCTCTTCTTGAGTGATGCGAAAAAGTCGCTCGAACTGAACGGCTTCAGTCGTGCATTCCCTGCATTGCGCTCCGAAGGGGACGGCATGAGCGTATTCAGATATCGATTGAGTGGGACGAGCACGGCGTTCGTTCGCGTGCAAAAGTGTCTGCGCATGTCGAGAGAGGCTTGCATTTCTGTCCGCCCCGTTGTCAATATGCCGTCTCTATGGGGTGGGCTTGTACGTACGCTCTGACTCGTGACCAGCACACGCTTTCTCAAGGGAATTGAGCAGTTGCCTGTCCTTGGAAATATGTCGTCGGTGCGTCTTTGTCGTCCATCCAGGAGAGGGACCGGTGACAACCATGTTAGTCACCCTGCGCGACCTGGTGATAATCCCATGGTGCGTATATAAACATCAATTGAATGGCGAGGCGGATCGCACTCACTGCGACTTTCGTCCCACACTCAGCACATGTGGCCACTGCGCACAAGATTTCTCGAAGAAGGGGTTCGTGACACCAATGAGGAGCCCCGCCTTGGGGGGAGCCTTGTTCACCAATAAAGCGTGATCTTTGTCGTGGATCGTGAAATACGGGCGAATATCTGCGGCAAGCGGAATCTGTGCAGGTTACGACGGTGTTGGTAACGCAGAAAAAGATACGCTGGGATGACGTACAGGGCGCACGAGGTCACGGAGCCACCATACAGCCTGGCTTGTCATCGAGGGCGATGGTCCAAAGACCAGGATTGGCTCACACAACATCAGGCATTCCCACAGCGACCATAGGTGTGCCAACGATGCTTCGAAAAGCTGTATTGGTGGCGGGTCGAACGGCGCGGAGGATGCAAGGAGCTACACATTCATGGTGAACCGGTCAGTCAGAAGGTCCAGGTAAACGTAAAGTGGGGACACTAACGTGCACGGCTGGATTGAATCGCTCATCGAATGTACTGGTTTCGGCCAGTTGTTGGCTGTCGGAACTGAGAGGCAACTCGACATGAAGCACAGAACCCAAGAAACCGAGTTCGACAGTCGAGCCTGGTAATGGGCTTTGCCTTTCTTTGGCATCTGAGGGCTCAGTAAGGGTGACCGAGGACACGAGAAGCAGGCGACGTACCAACTCGCGATGTTGTGGCATGCTGTCTCGAGCATTGGAACACCGTGATTATGGAAAAGCGGACCCAGTTGGGATATCATAGAGGTATACAGTGCCGGGTATTGGTGGTGAGTTAGGAGCACCAACGAAGACTGTCACGATCCTGTCAATTCCTCCGTGGTAGCTCCCACACTATCCTCGAACTTCACCTGTTGGTAGCCACGCTTCGACGTCGGGTCCCTCATTTGACAGAAATGTGAGAAACCATACATAAACCCATCCAAAGGCTGAGCACGCCGCTCTTCATGAATGTTTTCCACAGATGCTTTAGAAGACTTGGGGTATACCCTAATCCTGAACGAATGAACCTCCGATCCTTGTTCAAACTGTAATGAGTCGGGGAACGAGGAAAACGCGCTTTAAAAGCGTGTCAACTCGATGAAGAATACGTTCATGAAAGACGGACATATTTTCTCTCTCAGAAGGGGACAGGTATATCGGAGGGTGTACTGCTCGCACGACCGGCCCGAGATCAAGGTCGAATTGAACTATATATATATAATATCAATATCCTTTGATTGAGAAGTGACGTCTATCTCACCGACAACAAAGGCAAGTGCCCATTCTTGCATCCTCCGTGCCTTTTCCGCAGAGAACGCGAAAGACGGAGTGTCATCTTCTGTGCTCGCATGTCCGGACACGGTTGACGGGAGGTGAGGCACTGTTCTCGATCGCAAAGTGGGTTGGTGTGCAGTGAGTCGTCTGTCTTGCTGTACCTCGGTGACTTGCGAAAGTGAGGGTGATTTCAACGTGGAGTGTAGAGCAGGAACCTGCCCCAGCGTGTCGAGTTGCGGCTGAGAAGCCGGACGAGACATTGGCGAAGAAGAGGTATCCGTATCAGAGATGGTCAGAGAGTTTCTGCGAGAGTGGTAATATAACCCGATGTCCTGTTCCTCCAAGTTGTCGGGGACCTGGAAGCTCGAGCTCATTGCTGACTGCCAGCAACCAACCAGCCAACAAAACGCGGAATTGGCAAATCCCAGCTAGATATGGAAATCGGAGCCTTTGGATTCTAACAACCGTACACAAACACCTCCGACGGTAACCTTTGACAATGGTTCACCACTACCACCCAAACTTTCCACCAAGTCTCTCCATCACTCCAAACGTCGGCCTTTTCACAAATAAAGCACCCGAACAATCTTCGGAAGGCAATGGGAGAGATGCATTCAGCGTAGAGGCACAACGAGAAGCGATCTCCAGATACGGCATCGCAGGCAGGGTCTGGTGAATACCTCGTCCACTCTTTCTTCAAGGACCAGACCAACCCGTCCTTGGTACGCACGCTGTATAGGGGGGCTGCGTACGCGTTGTGTACCTACGTCGACCCCGCCAAGGGCGATATACTTGATTTTGACCCGCCCTTTGTGGATGACCCGTATGAGCCTCTCGGTGCTATCGAACTGGGATCTGGGACAGGCGTGGTAGCGGCAAGTGTCGCGAGGGCGGTGCGGCACGCTGTCAGACCAGACGGATTCGTGATCGCTACGGATCTCCCGGACGTCTGTCCCCTCTTACAACACAATCTCGGAATAAATACCCCGAGAGAGGAGAGTCGCTCTGATTCCGATGTGGTTTTCGTAAGACCGCTCGCATGGGGCATCCTCGACCATGCCACCTCCATCTCCAGCGAATTTGGCTTAGACCGCCCTCTTGCTTCCCGTCGGCTGACACACATCGTCTGCAGCGACCTCGCAAGTACCCTCATTCTTTCCGACTCGCTGAGATACACATCCCTCACCATACCCCACGTTCGCAGGTATACTTTCCAGAGCTCCTCGGCCCGCTTCTCCGGACACTCATACACCTTACCTCACCATCCTGCGCACCATCGTCAGGATTGTCTGCTAAGATCGTCATTTCCTATAAGATCCGCAGCCTTCCAAAAGAGACGCCGTTCTGGACAGCGTTTGGTCTCTGGTTCTCGTTCCAGCCTGTCCTGGCGCGCTGCCGGGTTCGACCTATCGAGAGGAAGAACGCACCCGCAGATGACCAGCCAGATGCCCCAGAACATTGGAGGCAGTTTGGAGCAGACGACGATGCAGATCGGACATTCGTCTTTGTTGCGTATCGTCGGCCGGAGTCGATCGCATGGCACGTCCCCGAAACTGATAAGGAGTTGATGGAAGGTGTGGGTGCTCGAGACACAACAACGAAAAAGGTAGATGATACGTTTGAAACGATCCTCTTCATGGCCATGGGAATAGATAATACAGGTGAATGAAAGTCCGTCAAGTTAAAAGACTCCAACCATAAATACCCTCTGAGTCCTTACCCCACGAGGAAAAACGACGTTTGATTGCTTTCGTCACATACCTCCTGTTCCTCCGTGATGGAAGAATCGTTGATTCCCATTCTCCAAAAGTCCGACTGATTTGTTGTAATCTGCACCCTGCTCCTGGACGTACTCTGGCGGTGCGAG
>JBBPSC010000338.1:0-20516 GCA_038093395.1 Baorangia bicolor
GGAGCCTTTCTTTTTGTAGAGAAAAATACCAGCATCAGACTTAAGGCGCTCAAAGCCGAGTTCTTTCATAGACTCGTTAAGGGTTTGCCACCAGGCTAGCCCTGCCTGTTTAAGTCCATAAAGGGCATGAAGTAATTGGAGCACTTTGTGCTCTTGCCCTGGCTTGGTGAAGCCCTCTGGTTGTTCCATATAGAACTCTTCGTCTAGCTTGCCATAAAGACAGGCGCTTTTGACATCGAGTCCAGAGATGTACCAGTTTTCGAGTGCGCCAAGTGCTAGCATTAAGCGCACTGTTTCGAATTGCACAACTGGTGAGAATACTTGGTCAAAGTCCATGCCTTCAACCTGAGAGAAACCTTTGGCAACTAAATGGGCTTTTTTCTGGCCATCTGTTTTAGCATCAAAAACCCAGTGATTTTTAATGACCTTTCAATTTTTCGGGCAGTCTACTAGTTCAAAGACTTTGCGCTTTTTGAGAATTTGCATCTTATCGCGGCAAGCTTGTTTCCATTGGGAACATTCAGCCTTAGGTAGGCGAGCTATATCTTTGTAGGACCATTCACAAGATGGCTTAGATGGGCCATCGTTAGGATCAATCGCTTTGGCAAGCAAGAAATGTGCCAATGGTGCTCCCCCATCCAGGCATAACTGGTCAATATCCATTTCAGGATTTGAATTGGAGGGACTGGGTTCTGGTGCAGCTGGTGCTGCAGGTGGTTGTGGGGGCTGAATGGCCTCTTTCCATCGAGAGAGTTTCTCAGTGTCCTTGAATTGTTAGACTGGGTGGCGATCACCATAGACATTGTCAGGACGGTTTGGAATACACCTTTCATGCTGAGAGCAGCAAGGAGCTTGTGGTGGGGCTACAGGGCGAGGAGCCGGAGGAGGACTGGGAGTCCTTGGAGGTGGAGGAGGGCTTTTGGCCCTAGGGGGTGCCTGATGTGGTACAGGCTGTTGCCTATCAGTAGGAGGAAAATCTTCATCTCCTTGCATGGTGAGATCAGGCATGATTCCAGAGGGATCAAAGGGAGGAGCGTCCTGCTGGATGTGAGTGTTGTGACGCTTGCTGGCAGTCACACAATGAGGAAACATTGCTTCATCGAAGATCGCATGAGCAGATGTAAAAATGACATTGAGGGGATAGCGCATAAAAATGAAATTGCGCTCATTTCCTGGGGCAATGCCAATATATGTCATTAGCTCAGATTTAGGGGCTAGCTTATTTTTTCGCACATCAGGCAATAGATATACGTAAGCGCCACATCCAAATACTCTGAGATGTGAGATATCTGGTGTTTCACCATGCAGCAACTCATATGGAGTGCGCCAATTTATTCTTCGAAGCGGGGTGCGGTTGTAAATATGAATTGTGTGTAGTACAGCAAATTCCCACCAGCTTGGAGGTAAGCAAGCCTTATGGCACATTGCCTCAGCTTTATCCATCATAGTGCGCATGAATCATTCAGCGCGACCATTCTATTGAGGAGTGTGGGGGGCAGATTGCAGGATTTTGATGCCATGCTGCTTCAAAAGCACATCAAAAGCATCAGATTTGTATTCTCCCCCTGCATCTGACATTCATGATATGACTTTAGCGGAATGCTGGGTCAATACCATTGAGAGGAAATCATGTGTGGCAGTGATGGTGCCACCTTTAAGGCGCACGCATGAAGCCCATACATGGCCAGTGAAATCGTCTACAAAGATGATTACATATTTGTACTTCCGATATGAATCAATTGGGAAGAATTTGAGATCCAAATGGATTAGCTCAAAGGGTTTGGTGGCGCAAGCTGGATTATGCAAGAATGCCTTATTTGGCATTTTTCCAAGAGCGCAGCCAGGACACAATGGGTCCTGTAACGGCCGTGGATAACCGAATGAGTTGTATGGGGACATGGAATGACAACCCAAACAATAAGCCCTAGACCCTAAGACGCAGAGGGTGAAAGGATGAGTCGAAGAGAGAGAGAGGGAACTCGCGGTGAGGTAAAGTAGTCTTCGACTGAGAAAGACCGTTAACGAGGTTTGTAGGCACTCATCAATAGTACTGTCTTAGCTTTGAACTTTCCTTAACAGAGTATGTCCATTGACAATACTAAGGCTAGAG
Organism: Baorangia bicolor; assembly: GCA_038093395.1. Classification (NCBI taxonomy): domain Eukaryota; kingdom Fungi; phylum Basidiomycota; class Agaricomycetes; order Boletales; family Boletaceae; genus Baorangia; species Baorangia bicolor. The sequence continues at coordinate 2,111 of JBBPSC010000338.1, forward strand.
AAGAATCGACCGGCAATTCTGTCCCAAGGCCCCAGCTTATATAGTGCTACACTACAAGTACATGAGGCCTAGGTGAGGCATGATGTAGCTATGACATAACTACAACGAGGTGGACTAGACCTGGCTAGAACACGATAGGAGGTGGGGAGAAGCACGACATGTGTAAGATATGCGTGATGTAGAATGGAAGTGTGCACTGCCCGATCACAGGAATGGAAGAGAAGCTACATGTGGGCTGTGTGCAACGAGGATGAATAAGAATAGACGAAATGGAAGAAAGACAGGAAGATCGCAGATGTAAGATCCGAGATGTGAAGAGGTGAAAAGGAGATCTGTGGGTAGATCAGATAAGAGGTTAGCTAAGGGTTAGCTATGATGTAAGCCAATATTACGTAATAGTCTGTGAAAAGTGAGAAAAGACGGGTAAAAATGGAAAATTTCGGATAGTCGCCACTTGCATCCAGAGTCGGGCTTCCTTCATCTACATTCGTAACCCTCCTCTCATGTGTACTCGCTACACTCATAACAGGTCCTTGGTGGGAATGGTGATATTCGGAAATTTCTGAGTGTTCTTCTTTGCATGCGAGAGAACATCGCGAGAGGGATGGGCGAGACGGCAATGGAGAGTCTGGTAGTCAATTGTGTAGACCTTTCGTAGCCAGGTGGGCATGAGTGGTCTCAAAAGGGAGAGATATGATTGAATAGATTGAATCGCTGTAAAATCAAGGATGGAAGGATAGATATTCTGATCCTGATTTTCGATAGAAAGTGATGTGCTGTGTATCACTGCGCACGGTCATGTTGTCTTGGAGGAATTTGCCCATAGATGATAATCGACAATTTATGTCGGGTACGTAATGGACTGGATATAGGCGCATGGTATACAGGCAGCCATTTTCAGGGCGTATAGTCAGAAAGTGAAACAACCCAAAAAGCTTGTCGCTCAAAGGTTGCACTAGAAACACTTAGACTTGAGAAAGGAAGGGAGAAGATGAGACTACTCTGATCTTTGAGGGGAAAAGACCAAGAGAACTAGACTGGAGTTCTCTGGCCGTCTATTGAGGGTTTATATACTAATACAAGGTTTGCATGTGTTTACGGTGTATCTATGATATAGGGGAACATGTGTATGATGCATGGTGTGGAAACATAGCCATAGAATGGAAGAGAAGCGTGACATGAGGACCACATGAGGATGTGGCAGAATGGAACATGAGAAGCATAAGCATGCGTGCAACGCATGTAGAATGGAAGAGTAATATAAGCCTGCACGGTGATGAGTGAAGAGGTGAAACCGTGCTAGGTGTAAGTGGATCTTAGATCCGTGAGAAGTGAGCGTCCGTTGCGCGAAAAGTTCTAAGTCCAAAAGATTAGATAAAGCGTTCACGATAGTTAGATGATTAGATCTGATAAGATCACGTGACGCGATAAGATAAGATCGAAAGATAAGATAAAGGAGAAAAATGTTAGACCCGTAACAGGTGAACATCTCTGGAACCACTGCAGCAACAGTACAGATCCGAAAAATCTCGCAGAACTCACCTCAACACAGCCAGTTCTGGCAGATTTGGCTGCCATTTCAAATGATGAATGAGAAAAAATTTTGGATTGGCTGGCCAAAGATGTGCAGGCCAAGGCACTTATTGACAGGAAGATATCCGTGGTCGTCGCAAGCCAACTCAGCGACAGTCAGACGGCCCGAGAACAATGGAATATTCTTGCCCAACGGTACTTGTGTAATGATCTCATGTCTCAGTATGAACTTTGAGCTCAGATTCGCTTGGAAAAACTCAAAGATGCCGATGATGCTCCATGCTACCTCGGAGTTTTTGAAGACGCACGTCGCTGTTTCATCCAGATGGGTGTGACATACTCCAACGACGAAGCTATCTTCGACCTTCTGCAGGATTTACTGGACATCATCGAATGGCAAATCTTCAAGGAGTTCACTATGACCGAATGTCCAGTGCCACTGGAACCTCCATTGTCCTTCCGAGCCCCAGTTCTATTACTCCCACTTCTTCCTCATCACCCCCCCTCAGCTTTGATGAAGTTGCCAAGCTTTTCACTGAAAAAGCCAATGCTATAGTTGGTTGACAAAAGCTCGCAGGGCCCGGATCCGAGTATGCCAATGCAGCCATCACACCACTGTCCACCCCAAAAATCAACCCGGTCACTGGCTTACGCATGCACAAAAATAACCCTAAAGGCATCAAATGCACCAACCCCTGCTGTGCTGATCTCCCGCGTGCAGAGAATCATGACCTCCCGCATTGCTACTGGCCCAGAGGAGGAATGGAGGCCAAAGCCCCAGCCTGGGTTTGCAATAAAAGCTCAAAGGGCGAGACCGCTGCTGCAGCTATAATTGCAACCCCTTTATCCCCAGACCCTGCCCCAGATCCCTCCAAGTCCACAGAATGTCATCGTGAACTGTCTTGTGCTGTTATTGCTGAGATACCACATGATATTTGCTGCCACACGTCCACCACATCGGCAATTCTCGACTCTGGCTCCACATCCCACCTTATCATGGATGGTGAATATTTCACGAGCTTCAAGGAGGAAGATCAGCCAGCTGTGAAAACTGCCAATCATGGTTCACTCACCACCACAGGGCAAGGAACATGCATTGGGGAGCTAAGTCTGAATGGTGAGCGGTACCGGCTGACACTTAATGACTGCTTACACACCCCAAGCGCACTTCTCAACCTTCTGTCCATCGGGCACATACTTCAGCATGGCTGGGACTGCGACTTTAAAGGATCCAGGGTGGGTGTGGGTGCCTATTGCCAGCTCTCTCACAATGGCAAAGCTCTTGGCAGTGCCCCAATGATTGGGAACCTATTCTATCTTGACCTGCGACTACTCCATCCAAACGAGCTCACCAGCTCAGTGTTTTTCTCCAAAGAAATCAGTGCTGTTGCCAAGGCCCCGTTGACATAGGATATATGGCATGCTTGCATGGGACACCCCTGTGGAGACTCCATCAAGCGACTACCCCTCATTGCTACAGGGGTTGATGTGGACCTCGACCATCCCCTTAGTCGCTGTGAGGCGTGCATCATGGCTAAGCACCCTTGCAAGTCATACCCACCATCCAGCACTCCACATGCCGCTCACATGCTGGACCTCATTCACTCAGATTTATGTGGTCCCTTCCCTGTCCACACTCCTCATGGCAAAATCTACTTTGTTGTGTTTCTGAATGACCACTCGCACCTTATCAATGTTCAGCTGCTTGCCACAAAGGATCAAGCTCTAGCTGCCTGAAGGGCTGTTCAAAACTTGTGGGAGAACCATATGGGCAGGACTGTCAAAGTGTTCCACTCAGATAATGGTGGGGAGTTCATTAGTGCAGAATTCACAAAGGCACTGGTAGATAGGGGGATTGAATGGCAGCTCGCCAGCCCATATGCTCACCAGCAGAATGGGAAGGCTGAGTGAGCTATTCACACCCTGGAGGGTCGAGCTTTCACAATGCTGGAAGCTGCGAACCTGCCCAGCAACCTTTGGGGCGAGGCGGTACTTACCGCAGCATACCTCTGGAATTGCACAGAGTCAGTCGCTCTGCCTCCCAGCACCACCCCCTATGAGCTCGTCAACAGGAAGAAACCTGACCTCTCTCACATACGCATCTTCGGCTCTCGCTGCACTGTCTTTCTTGGTTACCCAGAAGGCACTAAGGGCTATCGTGTTTGCGATGCTGACAACAGCTCCTTCTTCGTCGCTTGTGATGTAATATTCGATGAGGCACTACCCACGCTCATTGATAGGGACAACGATGATGATGACGATGATGACCCAAAGCCTGCTTCATCTGATGGGTGCCCAGGCCCTGAACCTGAGGCCCCATCCTTGACAGCCCCCATGTCTCATGCCCCACCCACGTCACCCACTGTGGCTCACACCCCACCCCCTTCACCTGGCTCACCTGCTGATGAGGCAGCCCCACGCAGATCTGCCCGCACACATGTTCTGATGCAGGGAGGTAGGGTCTATGCAGAAGAGCGAGTGGCCACACGTCCAATGGGGCTGCATCTGAGGGGGTACAGTTGTCGAGTGAGGGGGTAATGGAGAATGCCAACTCCCTGAAACCAATTGAACCAGACAGTGCCTTACCTGAGGCCGCCACTGGAGTTGTTATCAAGGAGCAAGCACATGTCATCGAAGAGCAGGCCCACATAACAATTCGCAGTGACAAATGTTGTGATCCCACACATCCTAACTATGACATGGCTATCCCCCCTGCGACATATGAAGAGGCAATCCAACAACCTGACAAAGAGGAATGGCTTGAAGCAATGAAAGCCAAACTTCAAACCATGAAAGACATGCACGTCTACAAACTCACCACTCTACCGTTGGATCGCAAAGCCATTGGATGCTGCTGGGTCCTTGAGTTCAAAGAGGATAATAAAGGAGGCTCCATGTTCAAAGCAAGACTTGTCGCTCAAGGCTTCTCACAAGTACTGGGAGTAGACTACGGTGCAACGTTCGCCCCAGTGATCAAACCAGCTTCCATTCGACTGCTCACTGGGCTGGCATGTCAAAATGACTGGGAGATAGACACGTTTGATGTGAAACAAGCCTTCCTTTGGGGCATGCTAAAGGAGGAGATTTATATGCGTCAATCCAAAGGATTTGAGGAAGGTGATTGGCAAGTATCCATCTGGCAAATGCTCTGTACCATTTATGGACTGAAACAATCTGCTCTCAAGTGGTATGAACAGGTTTGCAAGGTGATGGCAGATTTAGGATTCACTCGATTGAAGTCCGATCATGCCCTCTTCTATTATGAGGGGGCAGCGGAATTGGCCATTGCAACCACACACATATGGTATTTCATTGGCTGGCATGTTGATGATGGAATGGATGTCTCCAACTTGAGGCTCTTCCTCGAAGGGGTCAAAACAAAGATCGCTGAGCGCTTTGGAATCAAGGATCTAGGTCCAGTCACCAAGTACCTCGGGGTGCAATTTGAACATGATCGAAAACGCGCCAGCCCTGGATGCATCAAAACGAATACATTATTTTCCTGCTCCAGGAGTACAGCTTGTCAAACTGCAATCCCATGACTCTCCCTGCTGATCCTAAAGCTCCACTCGGCAATCTCACAGCCAACTATCCTGAAATCACCAACTTATGCCCCTCCTACCTCAAACTTGTGGGGGAACTCATCTACCTCTCAGTCAATACACACCTGGACATCGCTTACATCATCAACTTCCTTGCTCAACACAATGCAAATCCAGAAGCACAACATTTTGCCATGGCCAAATGGCTCCTACATTATTTGGCAGGAACCCAGGGCCTTCATCTTCACTATGGGGGCAAGACTGATGACAAGCAAGAGCTTCATGCGTATGCGGATGCAAGCTGGGCCAACGAAGTCGGGCGACGTTCCGTCTCAGGCTACACATGGTTCTATGCTGGCGGGCTCATCTCTCACATTTCCAAAAAACAGACAACAGTCACACTCTCTTCTATGGGAGCAGAGTATATGGCAGCCACACATGTTGTTCAAGAGGGTCTATGGCTGTGCTTTCTCTTTACAGAGCTATCAATCTCGTTCACATCCCCAATCAAGGTGTACCTTGACAACATGGGTGCCATTGCCCTCTCAACTGCAGCTAAGTTTCATCAGCGATCAAAGCACATTGATTTACACTACCACTTCATTCACGAGCACATAGACAGCAATTCCTTTCAACTAATCTGGGTACCATCTCATAAGAACATTGCTGATATTCTTACAAAACCGTTACTTCGCCCCACATTTCTTAAACTCTCTTGCCTGCTTGGAATGGCGGCTCAATGAAGGGGGTATGTTAGTGTTAGCATCATTCCCATTTCCTTATTTCATATCTTGGACTTCTTGCACAGACTGCATCATCTTGCCACCTCAAGCCACAACTGTACAGTTCACACATTACGTAATCGCACTGTAGTTGACGTGCATCCCTGAGACTTGACTTCCTCAGCATTGCTTCACATCCTGACATGACAACTGAGGTATATCAAGTCTCTTACAACTTGTAGTTCTTGTCACTTACAGTACCTAGTTACATTTTGTCTAGGTTCACAATTTAGTGTTGCTTCACATCCTGACGTGACAACTGAGTTACATTTCGTCTAGATCGTTCAGCCCCCTGATGGATCAAAGCCATGAGGGCCTACTTCGCCCTCAACGCCTCCCTGTACTTCAAGATCACCACCCTCAACAAGATGAGCGCAGGAAGAGGCGCCTCCTTTGCCAAGATGTGGTATGACAAGATAGCCAACTCAGCCACTCCCAATAACAAGAAAATCTTTGACTACTTCGCCTCCAACTTCGAAATCACATTCTACCCCTTCGACACCAAATCCACTGCTCACTTAAACCTCACCAAACTCACCCAGAAGTCCACTCACCTCCCTAATGGAACCACAGACAACGGTTTCCAACAGTACATCACTGACTTTCAGAACCTCGCCTGTAAAGCAGGAATCACAGATGAAGTCACCCTCACCGACCAGTTCTCTATTGGGCCAGACCAACGCCTTGTCAGCATGATCCTCTCCATGTCCACCCCCCCTACTACACTCTCCAAGTGGATTGAGCAAGCCAAGACCTTCCACACACAGAAGATGTGTATCCTTGCCCTCAGGAAGGATCACCTTCAACCCTTGTCCTCTCCTTGTCCTACAAAAGACCTCAATGCCATGGACGTTGATGCCGTCACCATCACTAAGCTCACTCCCACCAATCGAGCCAGATGCATCAGAGACAGGCTTTGCTTCCACTGTCGCAAGCCGGGCCACAGTGCCCCAAACTGCACACAATTTTCCTCCTCCCCAAAGACCCCTCGACACCCCCAGAACATTCGCACAACTGAGACTTCCCCTCCCAAGAAAGAAACCCCTGCCCCACCCCACTCTTACCTGGATGAATATGTCAACTTGCTTAAGACCTTTGGCAAGAACAAAAGAGAAATCCTTGTGGTTCTCAAGACCTGCTATGAAGAATCATCTGAAGAAATTGCTTCAGTGTCCCTGGCACACATTCAAAAGGCACGGGATTTTTAAGAAGGGAAGCTGCCTCGATGTCTCCTTCCCTTACAATAAGCCATGTACTTGTAGCACCAAAGAATGAAAGAACCCTACATCTTCCCATCTTGCTACAAGGAAAAAACCAAACCGTCAAAACCACTGCCCTTATTGACTTTGGTGCAACCAGAAACTTCATTGACCCTCAACTTCTATCCCCAGGGAACTTCAAAACCTCACCACTCCCCAGCCCCATCATTGCTTACAACATTGACAGAACCCCCAACCAAAAGGGAACCATCAAGAACAACGCCTTTATTCCAACTCATTCTTTGACACTGAAAGACTCATAGTCACTCACCTCAGTTGCCCCCAGGTTATACTCAGAATGCCCTGGCTCCAGAAATGGAACCCTTGAATCAACTGGAAGCACTTCACCCTTGATATTGACCCCACCACTCCTGAAGAACCCCTCTACCCCAACTGGTTTGACCCCGATCCTGACCACGAAATCGCCACCCTGTTTGCTCAAAGGTATCCCCAAAAGGGGTTGAGAGGTCTCTTCATAAGTATCCTCCCTTGAACAGAACCAATGAGGAACATGTCAATAAGGTCACCATATCAACCCAACTCGACATCACTAAAAAACCTAAGGAAGTATCCATTCCTGACTTCTGCAAAGACTACACTGATGTTTTCTCTGAAGCAATGCATTCCCAGCTTCCTCCCCATTGGTCCTTCAACCACACCATTGAGCTCAGAGATACCTTCATCCCCAAAGTAGCCAAGGTATACCCTCTTAACCCAGCTGAAAAGGAAGCTTGCAAGGCTTTCATCAAAGAACATCTGAAAACTGGTCACATTGTCCTGTCAAAGTCCCCCCAGGCTTCTCCCTTCTTCATTGTTCCTAAGAGTGATGGATCACTTCAATCCTGCCAAGATTATTGATACCTCAACTCCCACACTGTCTGAAACGCCTATCCCTTACCTCTCATACCCAAGCTCATTGATGACATGAAGGACGCCACATACTTCACCAAGTTTGATATCCAATGGGGATACAACAACATTCACATCAAAGAAGAAGACCAGTGGAAAGCCCCCTTCATTACCCCCCTTGGCCTTTTTGAACCCACAGTCATGTTCTTTGGCTTTTGCAACACTCCTAGCACCTTCCAGGCCTTCATGAACCACGGCTTTGCAGATATGATCGCTGAACACTGGCTCAAGATCTACATGGATGACATCGGCATTGTTACCATGGGTTCCCTCTCTCTTCACCACAAACGCACTCATTGCGTTCTTCAATGCCTTCGGAGCTCAAACTCTCCCTGAAGATCTCCAAATGCACCTTTGACACCCCCACTATGGAGTATCTAGGCCTCATCATTGGACAAGGGCTCGTCTGCATGGACCCAAAGAAGCTCTCTGCCATCACCGACTGAAAACCCCCTACCTTTGTCAAAGGGGTATGATCCTTCCTCGGCTTTGCCAACTTCTACCAGAAGTTCATTCCTAATTACTCCAACATTGTCTCTCCTTGAACTTTCCTCACCTGAAAGGATGAGAAATGGGCTTGGACTCCCCTCCAACAGAAAGCCTTTAATTCCCTTTGCAATATTTTTTGCACTGCCCCAGTCCTTGCCATCCCCGACATCACCAAACCCTTCTTTGTCATGACGGATGCCTCCCTCCTTGCTGCTGGTGTGGTTCTCATGCAACTTGACCCAAATGGTGACAAGAAACCCACAGCCTACTTCTCCAAGACCTTCTCCTCTGCAGAGCGAAACTATGACATTTATGACAGGGAACTCCTCGCTGTCATCTACACCCTTGATGAGTGGAAGCATTACCTCCAAGGCACCCCCCACCTGGTCACAATCATTACTGACCACAAAAACCTCTCCTATATTTGAGACCCTCGCAAGCTCTCTCGTTGTCAAGCCTGATAGGCTCTTTTTTTCCAAGACTTCGACATCGTCTGGGCTGTTACCCTAGGCTCCCAGATGGGCCCCACTGATGCCCTCTCTTGAAAGGACGATGTTGATACCTCCTCTGACAACGCAGACTGTGCCATCCTCCCTGACCCAGTTGTTATCAATGCCCTTGACCTCACCCTCACATGCCACATCAAATCCTCCACCACCTCGGACCCCTTTGTGCTTAAGGCTCTCGCTGCCCTTGATGAAGGTTCCCCCTTCTTCACATGTGCTTCCCTGAATGATTGGACCTTTGACAATGGTCATCTTTACTTCAAAGGCTGCATGTATGTCCCTCCCACAGCTCGCTCTGCCATCCTCCACTCCATCTATTCCTTGCCGCTTTCTGGTCACATGGGAATCTTTTGCACGAAGTCCATCCTCAAACATGACTTCTGGTGGCCAGGACTCTCCTCCTTTGTGAAACACTTCATCAACAGCTGTGTGATATGCCAGCAGAACAAAGTGAACACTCATCCTACCATTCCCCCTCTCTCTCCAATCCCCTCTGCTCACTCTCTTCCCTTCAAACAACTCTCCATCAATCTCATCAACAATCTCCCTCTCTCCCACTCTCATGATTCTATTCTGGTCATAGTAGACCATGGCCTTATGAAGGGGGTAATTCTCACTCCTTGCTCCAAAACCATTGATGCTGCGGGAGTTGCACAAATATTTTTCGACTAGGTGTTCAAAAGATTCGGCCTCCATGAAACCCTCATCTCTGATCGTGGCCCACAATTCACCTCCGCCTTTGCAAGAGAATTAGCCTGCCTCCTGAAATACAATGTTCAACTCTCCACTGCCTATCACCCTCAGACTGATGGACAAACTGAGCAGACCAATCAGGAACTAGAAGCCTATCTCCAAATCTTCTGCACTAACAACCCCTCCTTCTGGGCCTCTTCCCTTACTGCAGCCGAATTCCATCACAACTCCGCCCCCCACAGCTCCACCAAGAAATCCCCATTCTCCCTCCTCTACAGTTATAAACCTCGTTCCTATCCTGCTCTAGGAAAAACCTTCCTCCCCACTTTAGAAAACCGCCTCTCTTCCCTCGACAAAGCTTGTAAGGAAGCCCTTGCAGCACATGATTTGGCTCATAAGGCAATGACTTCTAGATCAGTCTGTCACTTCTCCCCTTGGAAAGTGGGTAATAAGGTGTGGTTAGAAGCCTCTCATCTCCACCTTCATTACCCATCCAGGAAACTCACACCCAAGTGACATGGTCCCTTCAAGATCACACAAATACTATCCCCCCTCACCTACTGACTCCGCCTCCCTCCCACATGGAAAATCCATGATGTTTTCCATGCCTCACTACTCTCCCCTTATCGCTCCACCGAAACGCATGGTCCCGCCTTCCCTTCTCCCCCTCCTGACGTTATAGATAACGAAGAAGAATACGAAGTCGAGGCCATCATCTTCCACAAGGGCCCAGCTAACCGCCACCAGTTCCTGACTGCATGGAAAGGTTATCCAAAATCCGAAAATACATGGGAACCAGCTTTGAATCTCCGGCATTCTGCCACTCTCCTCACTGCCTATAAGAAGCGACACCGATTATAAAAGGAAAACCCCATAAAATGTTCTACCTCAGTCCTCCTTGCATCTACCCAATCAACTCCTCCACCAACCCCACGCTCGAAATCCTCCCTTTCCTCGTCATTTTCTTCTTCTTAGTTGTCAGTCTTTCCATCCATTGTGCCTGCTCCACGTATTCCAGCCCCACTCTTCTCATCATTGCTGCTGTCTTTTTCATCATCTTCCTCGTTCACTTCATCCACACCCTTACCTGAAAACATTATTTATGTTCTTCAACCTCATCCTTGCCCAACATGCAATCTCCCTCCTCGGATGCCACATCTCTTCAGCCCTCTCCTTCTTTCAGTTCATATTCTTCCTTACATTCTCATTCAGTATTGCCTTGTCTTCTGCCCGAGTCAGGGCAAAACATGCTCTTCACTGCTGTTTTAGACACTCCCACTCTTCTCCATGCCATTGAAGAAGACCTCCTCTTTGAAGAGGACTACATATCTCAATCTCTCATTTGCGCTTTTCATGGTATAGCCCATACACAACATCTCTTGAACCTCTCTCAAAACCTAGACCTCGCCCTACGTACTTCTTTGACGGAAATTCCTTTTCATATTCTCAGCATATTATATGACCATGGCTTTTCCACCTTTATTACTTCTATTCCCCCAGCTACAATCTACCCCACTTTCTGCCATATTTTTCTTTCCCTTACTCAAGAGCAACATGACAACTACTTGGAACGCTCAGACGTACTTCCTTCCAACAGAACCCTCTCCATAACCTCCTCTCCTGCCTCTGCCCTTGCTGCTCTCCTCCTCTCTCCTCCTCCTGAATCATCCCTCGCCCCCATCGACAGTGATGACAACACCATTTCCATCCCTTGACTGGAGCCTCAGGTCTTTAAACCTCCCCATGGGCAACGCACCTTATCCTCCCCCACTCGAGTCATGCCCCCATCCTCTCGACTCCCCATTGCCCATGCCAACTCTTTTACTGAGTGCTTCCATTGCTTTAACCAAGGACACTTTCAGAAGGATTGCCCTACATATTCATGCCCCCACTGCTGCCAAGTCTGCCCCGGACATCTCGCTAGAGATTGTCTCAACATCCAATGTGGCAGTTGTCTTAACTGGGGACATTCTGACCGACACTGTCCCCATCATAACTGTGCAATCTGTTCTCAGGCAGGACACGTGGCAGTTGACTGTCCTTTTGACCGTCTCTCCCCTTCCCAGGCACACACCATTCATGGAGGACCCTCTATCCCCAGCATATAAGCATGGAAACTGAGGGCATTTTACTCTTGAGCCAGGAGCTCAAAGGTACAAAGGGGGTAATGTTATGATTTTTCCTCTTTACCGTTCCACTTATCTCGTTACATCTCAACTTGTCACTCACACATGGTGCGGTAGGTTGGCTTGCATCACTTCAGCTTTGTTAATCCTTGCCAACCCCTCCGATATTGTCATCACCTATTTGTTACCCTAGTTCCCCTACATGGACTTATCTTCCTCCACAGTTGCCTCTCTTATGATGATGAGTGCTCCTAGCTTCCATCCATTTCTATCCATTTCCATTCCTTTAGTCAGCCTGGTCCATGTGCATGTTGCTCACTATTTAAAACGTATGCTGTACTGCTTGTAGTTTCCCATTCTTGATCTATGCTATATAAGCATACCTTCTTGAATCCCCTGGAAGATTAGCTTCCTCACCTAAGTCCTTGCCCTCGTCCTCGAGTGTGACTTTTCATCGAACACTCTCTTCCTTGTCCAAGACCTAGCAATCCTAGGCATCCTAGTTCCAAGTCCCTATACCCCTGGGTATCCTTGTCAATCTCCTCAGAGACTCCCTTGTCCCTGTGTCTCGTTATCCCTGAAGCTCCTCAGATGTCAGTCTCTTTGTGAGCATTGCCTGTTGAGTATCCTTGTTGAACGAGACCCCTTTGGTATGCTTTGTGTAACAGTCTTTGGACACCTCTTCTCATCATTACTGAAACAACCCAAAAGACGTAAAGTCCCAAGGTCACACTAAAACGGTTAAACTCTGAGGAGAGTGGAAGAGGATGAGGCTACTCTGATCTTCTGGGAAAAAGACCAAGAGAACTAGACTGGAGTTCTCTGGCTGTTGCATTTGAGTTTATATACTACATGGTTGTGTACACCTGTGTACGTCTAATCTATGATATAGGAGTAACATGTGCATAATGCATGATGTGGCAGCATAGCCATAGAATGGAACTGAAGCATAGCATGAGGACCATATGAGGATGTGGCAGAATGGAAGATAAGAAGCATGGCATGTGTACAACGCATGTGGAATGGAAACATAGCCTGCATGGTGAAGATGTGAAAGGGTGAAACCATGCTAGGTGTAAGTGGATCGTAGATCTGTTAGAAGTGAGTGACCGTTGCATGAAAAGTTCTAAGTCCAAAAGATTAGATAAAGTGTTCACAATAATTAGACAATTAGATCTGATAAGATCACATGACATGATAAGATAAGAGAAAAAGATAAGATAAGGGAGAAAAATGTTAGACCCGTAACACTACCCCCCTTCTAGGGATCGACTTCCAGGCCATCAAAAGGTTCGTCCCTTTCATCAAGCATCATAGTTGACTCAGGAATGGGGATAAATATTTTTATAAATTGAGCATTAGTCATTTGAAGCCTGTGGGGTGCAGAGGGGTGAGATGCATGGAAATCTTCAATAGCCTCTTTGGCATGTTTAAGATTTGCCTCTGTTTCCCATGTATGGTCTTTGTTGGAATATCCTTCCCAATGAATGAGATACTCAAGTTTTCTATTTTTCAAATGAGAGTTAATGATGTATTTGTTACAGGTCTAACATTTTTCTCCCTTATCTTATCTTTTGATCTTATCTTATCGTGTCACATGATCTTATCAGATCTAATTGTCTAACTATTGTGAATGCTTTATCTAATCTTTTGGACTTAGAACTTTTCATGCAATGGACACTCACTTCTAACGGATCTAAGATCCACTTATGCCTAGCACGGTTTCACCCTTTCACATCTTCACCACACAGGCTATGTTTCCATTCTACATGCGTTGTACGCATGCCATGCTTCTGTTCTTCCATTCTGCCACACCCTCATGTGGTCCTCATGCATTACTTCTATTCCATTCTATGACTATGCTGCCACACCATGCTCTATGCATATGTTACTCCTATATCATAGATACAGTGTAAACATGGACAAACCTTGTATTAGTATATAAACCCTCAATAGACGGCCAGAGAACTCCAGTCTAGTTCTCTTGGTCTTTTCCCCACAAAGATCAGAGTAGCCTCTTCACTTCCTTTTCTCCAAAGTCTAACTGTTCTGTGCGACCTTGGGACTTATAGTCTTTTTGAAACAACCCTCAAAGCTTGAAGCTCAAAGGTTGCACACAGAGGAAAGGCTAAGACACTAATGGAGTAGAGGAAGTGGAGAGTACTACAACTGGGACCCTTTGAGGGGAAAAGACCAGAAGAACTAGACTGGAGTTCTCTGGCATTGTATTGGGGGTTTATATACTACAACAGTGTTTACCAGTATTGACACTGTATCTATGATATGAAATGCTTTGTCCACATGTATGGGAATGGAATGGAAGCATAGAAGCATAGCATGAGGCCAACATGCTGTATGGCAGAATGGAAGAGAAGAGAAGCATACAATGTGTGATGCGCATGTTAGATCAAATGGAAGAGAAGCATGATGTAATAATAGCCGACACAGTAATGAAGTGAAAAGGTGAATACCATGACAGTGTAAGTGGATTATAGATCCGTGTGAAAGGTTTGAGTGTCCAAACTGACTAAGCAGTCGTTTGCACGAAAAGATTCTAAGACCATGAAATGTAAGTAGAGTGTTCATGATAAGATAGATGATTAGATCATGTGACACGATAAGATAAAATAAGAAGAGAAATGTGAAGGGGAAAAATGTAGACTCGTAACACTTTTGGGTTGTTTTAGTATTCAACCTCATATTCATCATCACGATTGTCAGTGACTAGCACCAGTCCTGGTTTATCAGCTTTCTGACCAGGAAGCCTTTCTTTGTATGGCTTGATGCATGATATATTAACCATGGGATGAATCCTCATAGATATTGGTAATTTAAGTGTGACAGCGTTTGAACCTGCAAATGCCATGATAATGTATGGACCCAGCCATTTCTCTGTGAGCTTCTTAGAAGTGCATGTGAGACGTAAGTTGGTCGTGCTTAACCAAACTTTATCTCCAATAGAATATTTGGGAGCTTCGCTCCTGTTTTTGTTGGCCTGCTCTTTCATGCGAGCTTAAGCCTTTAATAGGTTATTTTTAGTTTCTTCTAAAGTCTTGGCCATTTCGTTTGTGAACTCCTCTGCCACTGGGGCTTTGGAAACACGTGGCTCAAACCCTAACCTTGGCTGGTAGGAGTGTGTGACCTCAATAGGGATTTTTTTTGAAGATGCTGAGATCTTTGAATTATAGGAGAATTGTGCAATCGGGAGCCAATCTGTCCAATCGTGCTGCTTCTCTGCACAAAACAATCTGAGATACTGCTAGAGATCTCTGTTCATGCATTCCGTCTGACCATCTGTCTGCAGATGAAAAGCAGTGCTTAATTTAGATTGGATGCCTAAATGTTTCAGGACATCCTGCATAACTTGGGAAGTGAACTGTGGGCCACGGTCCAATACAATCGTCTTTGGTAATCCATGTTGCTTCCAGACATGGTGAAGGTAGAGCTTAGCAGTGTCCAGCGCCGTAACCATCTTGTTACAAGCGATAAACTCTGTTTCCTTTGAGAAATGATCAACGACCACTAGGATCATGTTGAATCCATTAAATAATGGCAAATCTGTGGTGAAATCTGCCATGACATGTTCCCATGGTTTATCTGGAACTGTGAGAGGGTTTAATAGACCGGAAGGGGCTTGGTTTGTGCCCTTCATGCGTTGACATCTGTCACATCTAGCAACATATTCCTTGACGTAAAAAGTCATGGAATTCCACCAATAACTCCAACTTAGGAGCTTGATAGTTTTCTCATAACCTGGATGATCAGTGATGGGTGAGTTGTGGTATGATTTTACTATTTTTAAACAAAGAGTGTCCTGATCCAGGACATAGATATAATCTTCCTTTTTTATATAGCTGTCTTCTTGGCATGCTCCAAATTTCATGGTAAGTTCCTTTACATGACTTTCTTTAAGGAGTGCCATGGCTGATTTAATGAGTTTTAGGTAAGTATTGCCTTCATCACATATTACAACTTCTTGCGAAGTTCGTATACGTTCTGGTGGAATCATAGTAATGCCTTTGTTATCATCTTCTACACCTTGCATGTGATCTTCTCGTCTAGAGAGTGCGTCTGCTTTTGTGTTTGTAGCTCCAGGCTTGTAGACAAATACATAGTTGATGTTACACTTTTTCCCCTTTATCATTCTACTGATCTTGCTACTTCTCAACTTGTCACTCGCATGTGGCGCAGTAGGTCGGCTTCTATCACTTCCACTTCATTAATCCTTGCTGACCCCTCCGATATTGTCATCACTTATCTATTACCATAATTCCTCTACATGGACTTATCCCCTCCGCAGTCGCCTCTCTTACAACAACGAGTTCTCCTACCTTCCATTGCTTTCTATTTTTCTTTGTAAGCCTGGTCTGTGTGCATCCCCTTCTTACTTATTTAAACCTATGCTGTATCGTTTGTATCTCTATTCTTGATCTACACTATACAAGCATACCTTCTTGAATCTCCTGGAAGTTTAGCTTCCTCACCTAAGTCCTCGCCCTCATCCTCGAGTGTGACCATTCGTTGACACTCTCCTCCTCATCCAAAGACCTAGTAACCCTAGGCATCCTTGTTCTAAGTCCCAGCACCCCTGGGCATCCTTGTTAAGTCTCCTTAAAAGACTTCCTTGCCCTCGTGTCTTGTTATCCTTGAAGCTCCTCAGACATCAGTCTCTTCGTGAGCATCGCCTGTTGAGTATCCTCGTTGAACAAGACCTCCTTTGGTATGCTTCACATAACAAAAGATCAACAATCTTCATGGTCCCACCTCCTCAGGTGAAGGACCTTTACCACAGTCACCACAAGTCACTTTGGACTATTCTGCAGCCCTAACGAAGACAGCGACGTCGAAATCCCTGATGTAGAAAACCTTGCCACACCAGAAATCCCTGCCCCACCTAGCCTCAGACAGCGTCGAATCCTTGGACCACCCAGGTCATCAACACCACTAGCACCCCCACCCAGAACATCTACATCCCCAGCATCTCCACCTCGTCCCACATTGCCAACCATGTCCACCAAAACCCCCAAGCTCAAGGCCGCCCTCCCAGCTGACTTTTTGGGCCAATCTGACAATGCCCCCCAATGGATCAAGTGTTATGGGTCTAACATTTTTCTCCCTTATCTTATCTCTTGATCTTATCTTATCGTGTCACGTGATCAAATCAGATCTAATCGTCTAACTATTGTGAACGCTTTATCTAATCTTTTGGACTTAGAACTTCTCGCGCAAAGGACGCTCACTTCACATGGATCTAAGATCCCCTTACACCTAGCACAGTTTCACCTTTTTACTCATCACCGTGCAGGCTAGTATTCTCTTCCATTCCACATGCGTTGTACGCATGCCATGCTTCTTATGTTCCATTCTGCCACATCCTCATGTGGTCCTCATGTCACGCTTCTCTTCCATTCTATGGCTACGTTTCCACACCATGCATCATGCACATGTTCTCCTATATTGTAGATTAGACGTACACAGGTGTACACACCCATGTAGTATATAAACTCCAATGCAACGGCCAGAGAACTCCAGCCTAGTTCTCTTGGTCTTTTCCCCACAAGATCCAGGAGGGACAACATCATGGGTTGCGACCTTCATTGGTCTACACTACTCGTTGCGTCCATATACGATGGCTCACCACCTACACTCTTTACCACTGCGGTTCGATGGAGGCGACTTGAGGACATGATGACCTTTACCGGTCTATGTTGATCTTTGGGTTGTTTCATCAAGGCCATGAGGGCCTACTTTGCCCTCAATGCCTCCCTGTACACCACTGACAGAGACAAGATCATGACCACCCTCAACAAGATGAGCTCAGGAAGAGGCACCTCCTTTGCTGAAATGTGGTATGACAAGATGGCCAACTTGGCCACCCCTAACAACGAGAAAACCTTTGACTACTTCACCTCCAACTTCGAGACCACCTTCTACCCATTTGACACCAAGTCCACGGCTCATCTAAACCTGACTAAGCTCACCCAGAAGTCCACTCACCTCCCTGACGGAACCACTGACAACAGTTTCCAACAGTATATCACCAACTTCCAGAACCTCGCCTGTAAAGCAGGAATCACTGATGAGGTCACCCTCACAGACCAGTTTTCCATCAGACTAGACCAACGCCTTGTCGGCATGATCCTCTCCATGTCCATCCCCCCTACTATGCTCTCCAAGTGGATTGAGCAAGCCAAGACCTTCCACATGCAGAAGATGCGCATCCTCACCCTTAGGAAGGGTCACCTTCAGCCCTTGTCCTCTTCTCGCCCCGCAAAGGACCCCAATGCCATGGATGTTGACGCTGTCACCATCACCAAACTTACTCCTGCTGATCGAGCTCAATGCATCAGAGACAAGCTTTGCTTCCATTGTCGTAAACCTGGCCACTGTTATGGGTCTACATTTTTCCCCTTCACATTTTACGTTTTATCTTATCTTATCGCGTCACGTGATCCCTAAGGATCTAATCATCTATCTTATCGTGAACGCTCACTTACATTTCATGGACTTAGAATTGTTTCATGCAACAGCTGCTTAGTCAGCTTGGACACTCAACCCTTTCTCACG